>JAVSBS010001446.1:51022-66739 GCA_033124195.1 Coracias cyanogaster
CTATCATTCCGGCTTACAAAAGTTCAAGAATTTGAAAAGGTACCTGCATTTTGAACAGTCCTTTACTTTGATCATTTCTCCATCAGAGCTACAGGAGGCAGAGACCCAATGTTACACACCTAGCTGACATGTCCTCCTCACGTAGTAGTGGAACAGAATAGCTAAGATAGGCTTTTCCAGAGAGTAGTTTGGGGCTACGAGGGGAACATTGCATTGGTCAGTCCAACAAGAAGCCCAGCAAAAGTCACACCATAACGGAGGCAGCAACATTCAGCATGTGAAGCTGCATATGCAGAGTACTGCATACTTTGAGTGTACATTTTCCTATTTCACTAATTTAGTGAAGGAAAAAATAAGTAGTCTTCTTCTTTGAACATCCCTCATTGCATTTATGTCACGCTATGTAATTAGCTGAAACAATTTAATTTGTTAAATGAACAAATCAAATTAATTTGTCTCAACACTAATTATTCTGACATGCGTCCATAGCTATTTGTCTCCATTAGGTAGATTATGAGTTATCTAGTGCTACTGCACTTGCCAGAGCTGTATAAGTGAAAGTATTAACACTGTGACATCTTCAAGAAATCAGAAATTTGGCCCAACTAACTACCTGAAGGTGTGGGATCTTTACCTGTATCTTTATAGCACAAAACAATTTTTTCTACACTTCCACAAGCTTTCAGTGCCCATTTTTGTACCCTAAACAGAATTTAACTATTGTTTCTATGAAGTTATTTGTAACTTCAGTTTGCAACTTCAGTTGCACAGCTGAAGGCAGCCGTGCTAGATGAAGGACAGACCAAGGAAGCACCACTTGCTTTTGCATTCTCCCCAGAAATACAGAATTCTTTTCAAGCTAGTGAGCTTCAAGATTTCACAGATGTCCTAAAATACAGAGTGCTTTCACAGTGTATTTCACTGAACAGAGCTATCTGTATCCTAAGCAATAAAAATCTAGCAGAGTCTACAAGGTTTAGCAGATTCTACAAGGATTACACAGAAAAGTCTTTCCTCACAGAATTATTGTTGCTTACAATACAGAGCATCGTGTTCAAACCATGCTTTATTTGTTTAGGGGTATTAACCCTCATTTAGCTACAAGAAAAACATACATTTCCAAAATGTGCTTTCATGCTCAGTTCATATTTTCTGAATATGTGAACAGAGACACCAGATATGCACAAAGTGAGTGATGGGCTACAGTGAACGGAGTTTAGATCAGAAGCTATACTTTCTAAAGTCTGAGCAGATTAGACAGTATGTGGAGATTTGTTTGATCTGGTTCCTGCTAACTGCAACCATGCATTAAGTATACAGTCTCAAGAGCCTAAAATTAAAGTATGTTCTGTCAGCACTTGCTTGGTCAGTGACTGAACCCTGCTAACAGGGTACCTTTGACCCTGAGCAGCAGATACTAGATGGTGAAGTTTCTTTCTTTCCACGAATCATAAACAAGTTTATATTAGGAGCCTTAACAATTAATCCTTTTAGTATGCTGTTTAATCAACCAGTCTACAAGACTCAGATAAGGTACCAAACTTTGTTACTCATTTAGTTGTCAATCTGAAATATTTCTTTCCCTGCCTTTAGATTGCTGTATATAAGAATGGCCAATTATAAAAATCCAGTTTTAAAAATATCTGCTCCAGTCATGACTATGTGCCCACAGCTGGCCTACGCTACAATGTGAATGGCACTACCAAATGCTAAAGTGACAGACTGTGTAGTATGGTAAAACAGCATTGTTTATTCTTCTCACCCAGGAAATTAAACTGATTGTCTTATTTCTTTTACCAAAATTCTGGAAGCATGAAAAACCAAACAAGTTATGGTGTCTTTGCAAATCACAGAATTACCATTCAGGTGTTTTGGTGGATCTGCAGACCACTGCAGGAGGGGAACCACAGACAGAACTCAGGCTAGAGGAAAGACAGTGAAAAGACTGGGATTGAAGAGAAATATTAAATACTATTCAAGCAGAGGTGAGATGGAAAAGAAACAGACACTAAAAGAACCCGAGTGATTATGATAATGTTAATGTCAAAACATTACAATATACAAATGGCCTCTACTGTCACATAGAGGTATACACAGCTTCTGATTTCAGACACATTATTTCAGCCTAATAGTAGAATGATCAGTTTGTATGTAGTCAGTGAGAAATAAACTCTCAGCTTATGTATTGAGAAACTTGATTTTGGGTAAGTCACTGTCCAACAGCTTGGCCTGCATTCTTAGTTCTGACTCCTCAATTCAATGCCTACAGCTATACAGCACAAGGATCTCACTGAGGACTTGTCCTATTAGCCTCAGCTTTTCATTCAATCCCAGGTATGGACAACTTATATTATGGACACCGCAAAAAGGACTGTGGTAAATCAAGAGATCTAGTCCTGCACCAGAAATCCTTCAGCCTCAGAGGACGAAAAGCTACACCAAAATGGTTTCCATTTTTCCAGCTATAGTTGGTAGGTTCAAGAGAAGAGGTAGGCTCTGTCAGAGGGGAAGAGAAAGCAGGAACAAGGGAGAAAAAAAGGTAAACAAAGCCTTGGGAAGACACCTTACATTTGAAATATCTGCCACTGGGGTCCTACTGTAGCAGCCTGTTCACCTCAGTGCTCTGCTTCACTGAATGACAACTTGCTATGGAAATGTTCACATCTGTCTGACAGACACAGACCCCAGGGACTTTCCATCCACTCTTCTGTGCCAGCACTCCAGCGCCTCTGATACAGACATCATGAGTGTTTGGCCTCAGCATTCACTCCAGCCTCTGCATTGAGTGTTTGTATGCATGCTTCTAAAATGCTAGGTCTTGATTCCCTCTTCAGAAGCGCTAGGTTTGCACTGACTCATGTCAGGGCTGGGAAATAGTCAGGGCTGGAAGAAGATTCCCAGACCCAAATGCACTTAGGTAGAAGGATGAAACGTCGTGAAATGGTAAGCCCTTCCTCCTCCAAGTCCTGGCTGAAAGAGCAAGGAGGCTTAGAAAACATTTTTTAAAAAGGGAAGAAGGGAGAAAGGAGCAAGTTAATTCTCCAGAAAGTATGTATGTTTGAAATCCAGCTGTTTGGGTATCTGGAAGCGAATTCAAACAGCTTTGGGTGGACTGGACCTGCTACAGGACAAGGAAAAGGAGAAGCTGGAGCTGATAAGTAACCCCTGCCACTTGCCCTAACTCATCCATGTTAGACCTATCTTATGTCCTTGACCTCAATGAAGCTTTCCCAGTTTTTCTACTCTGTCTTCTCCTTCATCCCATCTCTGTTTATCCTCTTCACTGTACCAATCCCTTTCCTCTTTCCCCCCTCTCACACTTCTTTTCCCTCAATCATTCTAAAGTGACTTAAGAGTGTTTTCTGCATGTTCTGCTATGCACAGATTACACCTTCTCCCCCTCCAAGAAAAAGCAGCAACAAAAACCTGGAGTTAGATGCCGTCCAACCACTCAATGTCTGATGAAGTAAAAAAAACCATCCACGGAACACATGGCAAGTACAAGTTCTACTAAACATCACTTTAAGAAACCCAGCTCAGAAGAAAAAAAACTAGGTGGAAGTCCTTGCAGTTTGGCAGATTGTACATAAACTAGTTAAGCCACATATGCTAGTCATGTACCTGTAACAGGAGCAAACTTGTTTCGAAATGTCAGCACTGTTCTTCAAGGGAATGGGCTCCATGTGCTAGACAAGTGAAATTTCAAGCAGTTGAAACCATTAGTACACTACCGAATTATTATTTTAACCTTGAGGCCTGCATGCTCATATGTTGCACATGCACACTAGCTGAATCTTGTCAAGATCAAAAAAATCTGAGATTAGACTGCTCTGTCTCCAGAGCTCATTGCTAGTTCCCAATTGTTTGTCCCAAAACCCCTACCCATACTCAGAGGTTTAGCACGAGGTAACTAAGGCTGTAGTTTGAGAAGTCCTTGGATGAGGTGACCTTTAAACCGAGTGGGATTCATAACTCTATGGCATGATACCACACACTGAGCACTCGGAATAAAGACAAATAGCTAATAACTGCTGCTTGATGCAGTAAGCATTGCCTGTCCTACACTCTGTAGGCAGAATTCAAGAGTCCTGTCCTCTAGACATATTTTTAAATGAAGAGGCACTCCAGATCTCACCCTGTACACAAGTCGCATTTCCACAACCAACAAGCTTTCCTGTCTGGAGTAGGAAGCTCCCAAAGCCCTTCACTTCTATTCTGCTCAGTCTTTACCCAGGAATATTTACATTCTGCAGCTCTCAGGTGTGATGAACTGGAAATACTGCACCAGCTTGAAGTATTTTTTTTCCCCCTAATTAAATAGGAGAATTAAGAATACAAGTAGCAAAGCACCCCTCATAGGTATTTATAGTAACAAAAAATCCTGGTTTGAAATGTCATTTTCATGACATATTCTGAATTCCTCCTAGACAGATGCCTATGGTGGCAACCTCCATTTTCCCAACAAAATCTAACAGGACAAAGCCAGAGCTTCTAGGTAGGACCACTAATGCTTTTGGCTCCTAGAAAGGCAAGAGGTAGTTTGGAATTTTTCCCTCAAAAAAAAAAAGGTGATAGCACAGGCCTTTTGCAGTTTGAGGTTACACATGCATTTCCCCACTCTTGTCTTGCTATTGAAGAAGATTAAAATGACCCAAAGTAGTTTAAGGCATCTCTGTAATTTCTCTCACCAGCAACCCACTTCCACCTACACTGAACTGCCATTGCTGTATTCAGTAGAGAAACACACTTGCTCACTTAAAGGATCATCTGATAATGTTACCAGAATTCAATGTTAATGTTTAAAACGAATGGAAAGGATTAGAAAACTTTGGACTTTCTCTAATGCAATTATTTCAGTCAGCTCACAGAGCAAGGGTGTTCGCATTTTTAAGACCTTGTTGTCTATGCATTTGTACTTTCAATGGACTTATCTACCCAGTGCAGTGGGAATGAATGGATTCCACTGTGAGGATAACGGCTTTAAAATCAGTAAAATATGACTGATCCATTTATGTGCAACATCATGCTGAATCCCTCAAAAATAATCTCCTCTATCAAAAACTCTGGAACAAATACAGTAGGCTGATGGGCTAGTTAATCATGGGTGCAATAGATGAAAACATTTCACTGACATATTGCTGGATAACATTGGTAGATCAGAGGTCATGAACACGCAGTCTCAAATAATGTTTCCAGAGAACTGCTTCAGTGACAGAAATGTGAGAAGCTCAATTCTAACAACAGTTTCTCCTGTCCAGAAGTTTTTGACTCCATAGGTTTATATGAACCACTAAATGAAGTGAGCTCTTGGGGCGATGAAAGCAGGTAAGAAAATAACATCAAGAAAACAATCCACACTTTGAGTGATGCTCAAGGCAGTTATTTATTTCCTAATTGGTTTTTGCAATTAGGCTAGTAAATGGACAACTCATGCTCCCCATGAGAAAGCTCTCTTCTGTTCAGAGCTCCTTCAGTTTCTTCCAGATTGCTCATCATTGTTCTACTTGCAGCACCAGCAGATATACAGAAACTTCAGGATAAAATACAGCTATGGAGTTCATTTTACAGCATCACTACTAGTGACAGGGTTTTGTTTCTGAGCAGTTATTTTCATGCTGCAAAAGGACATGTTGTTACTTACAAAGCATATATTATTCTGCAAGTGCTACAAACAATAAATCACTCTGCCAGATCCCTGCATCTCTGGCACATTCCTAGCCTTCTGGTTTCTTCCCCTATGTTGTCATGCTTTAAATCTTATTACCATCGGAAAAATAACTAGGAATATCAAGCAACTTCAGTTCATTGCCATCCTGCCTTCCCCTTCTGTGAAGAAGACTCCATGAACTGCACTGTCTGCGGCGCTCCTGAGTTTAAAATGGAAAATTAATCCAAGGGCTTTGTTCAGGAGGTATGTAAGACTTCACTACAGTGTCCAGGGCTCGTTCAGAGTTGCCAGTGGCGCAGCTTTTTCAGTTGGTTCTAACTTCCCACTGCAATGTTCATACTGCACAGTTCTGTAGAAACAGGATTATTATGTGCTGCTATGTAGACACACAAACAGGCCAAAGTAGTATAACCACACAAACTAATTTACCCTGCATCTGCTAGGTATCTGTGTAGAATTGTCACTCTCGGTGTCTGCTCTGATGATTTTGCTCATAACTAGATATATAAAGGGCAACAGGCCCATGGCAACTCCATAACCAATGGAAAAGAGGAAGATGACCAAGACAGTGACCTGGGTTGAGGAAGTTGCTTCTGTAAGTTCCCTCTTCCCACTCTGCAACTCCAGGATGCTTGTTTCTTCTTCATTTCACCTTTACCTGACAGGACAGCATAGTGGCTAGCCAGTTCATTATGCAGCTAAGAGGGTATACATTACTATTTCACTATCAACAATGGAAAGCTGTTGTAATTTTCTTGTGTTGCCAGAAGCTCCAACAGACTCTCAAAGAAGCTGGAGACTGCTAAGTATAGGAATGATTTTGCATCTCCTTTTCTTTCAGAATGCACTTCCTGACTGCCAAAGGAGGCTCCCTAGAAGGTGCTCTGCAGTTGAATAAACTGATCTAACTCATCTTGTTATGGTTGCTGGAGCACTGCATTTCCAGCATAGCCAGTGAAGAAAAGCTTAATGTTTGGCTAAATGAGAAAGAGTTAAGACAGATACCAACAAAAAGCTAGGCTCAAGCTCAGTTGCAAATCTGTACTTTGGTAAATAGTATGTCTTGTCCAGTAAAAAATCTAGAGCTCTACAAAGACCCTTTGCTCTCTCTCCATAGACAGCACTGAAAGGCACAAGGCTTATGCGCTCAACAGCTCTGTGATATTTGTATCATGCAATACAACAGAACACCCCAGATTGAGCTACATTGATTTTACTTATCCTAGCGCATTACTTCCGAACAAAACTTAATTATTTTAGTATTGTTTTCTTGCTAACAACCAACCTCTACCACTAACACAAAAGAACCATTGAAGAAATACGCACAAAAATAACTTTGATTCTCTCTCCTCCTGAAAATTTTCAATAAATAGCATCTCATAAAATATGAATTCATATCTCATTTGCTTGCTCATCAAGTAAAAAGTAAACATGGATATCAGCATCTAAAACTCTGAACAAACATCAGTAGATAAGTAACTAACAGCTACTTAATGAGGATGCTCAAAAGGAAAGCATGTAATCTGATTTGTACTGCATAATTCTTTTTGTATTATTTATTTTACACTTTAAATGACCTCATTTTATTTAATGGACTCAGCAGTCTCTGTAACTCATCTGACACAGGACCATTTATCTTAAGCTCTGATCAAGCAGCTGCTCTCCAGTTCATCCAATCCCCTTCCCAACAAGAAAATCTGCTCTCCAAACTCAATCGCATACAACTACATGAAATAATTATTTGGCTGCTGAATACTTCTGTACTCTGACAGGAACTTGCAGCTCCATCTGGTCTAAGAAACCCTGTGCTAAAGCATATCATCATACTCTACAAGACCTAGCATCAACTGAGTCAGCAGGAATGGAAGAGGCTACAGAAGGTGACTCCTAGAGAGGTCAATCCTCAGGCTTTCGAGGAGCTGGAGCAGAGGGGCCCCCTGGGAATGCCTGCCCGACAGAGCTGGTTGGCAGGAAAGATCATACCAATGCTCTACAGCGATCCAGCTCATAATATAAATTTCTGTGTCTCTGTAGTCATTATAGGGTTGTTTTTGTGGCTGTGAAGGATAGTTTCATGATCTAGAAGGGAAGCAAAGTCTGAAATAAATATGAGACATGAGCAAACACAGATGGGTTTATAGAAAGAGTGGGAGAGAGAAAGCACTTAGCTAAACCTCTTGTGGTCAGCTAAGAAATGCAAATTGTACTGTTTTCAGATTAAATATGATAACGAACTAAAATCACTTGGTGGTTTTATGCTTACAACAACTAATAAAACAAAAATAATTATGTAATTTCCTGAAACACTATGAAGAGAGGAGGAGTGAAGGATAAAATGATCCCACTGACTGGAAAAGGGGAAACACTACTCCCATTTTCAAAAAGGAAGACCTGGGCAACTACATGCCAGTCAGTCTCACCTCTGTGCCTGGCAAGATCATGGAGCAGATCCTCCTGAAGGCTCTGCAAAGGCACATAGAAAATGAGGAGGTGACTGGTGGCAACCTACATGGCTTTACCAAGGGCAAATTGCACCTGATGTCATCTACCTGGACCTGTGCAAAGCTTTCCACACTGTCCCACATGATATCCTGGTTTCTAAATTAGAGACATGGATTTGATGGATGGACCACTCAGTGGGTAAGGAATTGGATGGATGGTTGCATTCAAAGAGTTGTGGTCAATGACTCAATATCCAAGTGGAGACCAGAGATGAGTGGTGCTCCTCAGGGATCGGTGCTGGGACCGGTGCTGTTTAACATCTATGTGACATGGACAGTGCACCCTCAGCAAGTCTGTAGGCAACACCAAGCTGTGTGGTGCAGTCAACATGCTGGAGGGAAGGGATGCCATCCAGAGGGACCTTGCCAGGCTTGAGAGGTGAGCCCATTCCAAACTCATGAAGTACGACAAGCCCAAGTGCAAGGTCCTCTGCATCTAGGTTGGAACAATCCCAAGCACAAAACCAGGCTGGGAGGAGTACAGATTGAGAGCAGCCCTAAGGAGAAAGACATGGGGGTGCTCGTTGATGAAAAGCTCAATGTGAGCCAATGATATGTGAGTGCAGCCCAGAAAGCCAACTGTATCCTGGTCTGCATCAAAAGAAGCATGGCCAGCAGGTGGAAGGAGGTGATTCTTCCCCTCTACTCCACTCTCATGAGACCTCACCTGGAGTACTGCATCAAGCTCTAGAGCCACCAACACAAGAAAGACATAGAACTGTTTGAGCAGGTCCAGAGGAGGGCCACAAAGACGACCAGAGGGCTGGAAAACCTCCCCTGTGAGGACAAGCTGAGAGAGCTGGGGTTGTTCAGCCTGCAGAAAAGAAGGCTCTGGGGAGACCTTATTGTTGCCCACAAGTATCTGAAAGGGGCCTACAAGAAAGCTGGGGAGGGACTTTTTACAAGGGCTTGTAATAGGACAAGGTGCAATGGCTTCAAACTGGAAGAGGGTAGATTTGGATTACATGCAAGGAAGACATTTTTCACTGTGAGGGTGGCAAGAGATAGGAACAGGTTGCTTGGGGGGTTGTGGATGCTCCATCACTGGATGTTTTCAAAACCAGGTTGGATGGGGCCTTGGCTCAACCTGGTCTAGTGGGAGCTGTCCATGCCAGTGACGGGGGGGTTGGAACTAGATGATCTTTAAGGTCCTTTCCAACCCAAATCATTCTGATTCTATGATTCTAAAAGACCCTGAATAGAAACAAATACAGTAGAAAGCAGATGCTTCATTATTTCAGAGCCTAATCCAAACATGTGCTGAATTGCTGAACTTTTCACGTAAGTTAGCAAGTGCCAAGCAGCTAGTAAGAAGCTCTCTGCCTCTCTCAGAATCAGGACCCTAGTCTGCTAATATCACCTAAGAAAACCATTACCAAGTAAATGCATAACTGCTACTAAGCATATGATTACATATATATATATATAAACACTCCCCTACAAAATTCTGTATTTCCCCCCATAGATATCCTATATATATATATATTTATATGTATGTGTGTGTGTGTGTATACGTATATATATATATATTTTCCCCCGAACAGGCAGGGAAATGACAGAGATGAGATCTCAGATATGAAATGCTTGTGGGTCTCCAAGGACAGCCCTTAGGAGTGCAGGGCCGGGAACCACCAAAGGTCAAATCAGCCATCAGCTCTCACTGGCTTCCAGTGGAAATGACAAGCTCAAATCTGGTGCCTGTATAGAGGCACTCAGTGCAATCTGAGACACCCTGGGATATCTGAGGGTGGCAGATGTGGCACAACGTTAACAGCTGGATGCCAAGCAGGATGGGCTAGTACATCTAAAAGAGCACTGCATGCCCATCTTTGGGCAACCAAAACCATCCTAGGTAGGCAGAGTGCTTTAGGTCCTTTGAAAATCTCTGCACACAGAGCCTTTGGGGATTTATTTTTAATTTCTTGGCAGCCACAAAAGATCCTCCATATTAATAACATCTTAGAGTATGGCACTCTCACATCAGAAGTCAGCACTGCGTATCAACTGATCTCTCCATAGAGATAAGATACTCCCTGAAACAGCAGAAGTGCTGTTAAAAAAATCAATTTATTTCTACTGTATTGTGGTGCATGTAAACCTGAAATGTTCTGTAATTAAAGTTAAGCGCTATTCTGGAAGAAGCTTTCCATAAGATTCACATTAGGCAGCTATATTTATTACTAAATGCTTCCTGTTTTATCCAAGCTGAGCACATTCAACAACTTGTATCACGGAGCATAACTCCTTAATTCTCAAGTCAAATGTGATCACTGCAGATACTGTTTTTTTATGTATCTGGTCTGTGCATGCAGATTTCTAATGTGTGTAGCTTGATCAGGTGTCTGCTGATACAAAGGTACTTGTGATGGGAACCTGCTTGAAATACATATGTGCATATTTATAACTATGAATGTATATCTAAGATGAAAACCAGATAACATTATTCCTTATTTTTGGAGAGGAGATACTTGGTCACACAATGATGTTATAGAAAACCTGGTGGTCCTTGTGTAACCAAAGGACTGTGGTTTTCCTTTCAGAGTACTCATGCACCCCTTTGAAGGCACATGCATGCACAGAGAGAAGCCAGTGAAAGGGTCAAACAGTGTTGGTCGGTGTTACCTCTTCTGCTGCCAGATAAATATTGTTGTCTAAAAATAGTAAATAGCCTTCCTGATCCTGGACTGGCAGATCGAGACAGAAGGATTTTAAACAAACTGCATTCTCCAGGAACCACAACACAAAAATACCAGTTTCCTTCAAATCCTAGAAATCCTATTATACATTATATTTATACAAAATCAACGCCCAGCTATAAAAAAATAAAAGCCAATCCCCAGATATCCTTTCCTGTAATACATATGCTAGGATCTCATGCTTTTGGCCTCTTGCCTCTGTTTTATGTATACCCTGCATTCCCACTGACTTCAGACAACTGGAAATTTGTTACAGTGAAAGGAAAAATCGGGGTCATTGAATTCACAAGTCTATGACAGAAAAGTAAGCCAATTTTCATAATGTGGGTACAGGCATCATATGAACATTAATGGGTAGCTATTTCAGAATGTCTTGATACCGTGTGTTTGTCACATTGTCAGAAAATGTTATAAATACATACCTAATAAAGATGCCCAAACTGTAGATACAGTCTTGTAATATGGACAGCCTACTTCCACCTAAATTAAGAAATCTGATTTTAATCCTGGATACAGAACAGCGTAGGATGTCCTCGCTCTTTTTTGCTTGTAAACCTGCTAGGACTTTTTAGAATGATGGTGGTTTTGCACACGCAGAACTAGCGCTTCCTCAGCTCTAGCAGATCTACTGTGTGGTTCCATCAAACGAGAGGTAGAACAGAAAGCTAAGAAGTAGAAATAACTACAAATGGGCTTTCCTGAATTCCAAGTCCAAAATTGCAGGGACAAGATGGGGACAGGGTGGGAGAACAGACAACATGTACCTTCATTGCCACCCCATCTCACACTCCTAAGCACCTTTATTTCCACCCGAGAGTCAGGAGCAGTGACAGCTCTGCTACCCCTAGCCACATTGCTCCAGACAAACAGCAAGGAGGAATTTTTTATTTGTTACAGACATTTTCATTCTAAATACGCCTGGATATACCATAGTCATTGGTGAGCACCTCCCTTATGGATATCCACTCTTACACCCCTGTGAATGTTTAATGCTTGTTCTCCTCTACCAAAACTTGAGCTCCACTTGCATAATTACATTTATGCAGTATAGCATGTATAAATAACATAGCATGTGGTCATACACTCTAAAAAGTTGGCCTGCAATTGTTATCCACCACAGAATTTAATGCCAGTTATGTCTAGCTATCAAATCTAAACTGCAAAGTCAAAAGCTGACTGAAGATGGATTACTGAAAACTGATTACCATTTTGGAAATGGTAATTTGTCATTTATTCACCTAAGTCCTACTTTCAAAGCTATTGTGATCTCACCTTCACAGGTCTTGAAACTGATTTTTGAAACAATGCTTATATCACCTTTTCATCTGGCAAACTTTTCTTTGCTACTTGGCTCAGCTGTGGAGGTACACCCTGCCTTTTCACATACTGCTCTGTGTGCTGATGTCATCTGCTCTCCATCCTCACTGCTGTATACTCCAACGCACCAGGGCTAGTGAGTTACTACTACCACACAGGGAATATGTGGGCAACAAATGACATTTTCCTGACACTTTCAATAAGCAACAACTTTTAAAATTATCAAAACAGTGAAAAAAAATATTTAAAGTTACATTTTCACCACCTCCTTATCTGTATGTACAAACTATGCCCACATAATCGAATCAGCTAAATAGCTATGCAGCTATTCAAATGCCTTTTCAAATACAGCTGTATATGCTCAAATGTAGATTTTTCATATCTGAATGACTCTAAACACAAAAACCAGAGAGCCAATGAAGATTTGGCTATTTAATCTAGAGGATATTGCATATTAAGTATCACATTCTAAGTTTTGATATTGTCAAATATTGTAATTGTATCATTTTATACATTTGCAGTTTCTGCATGAAAAGAATCACATCTGAATAACTCAAAATAAATCTGGTCAGAGACTATTATAATATTCAGAATGTGCAAAAGCTCCCACAAGCAGAATAAGCAAACGTGTGTAATTGGTGCATTCACAATTTATTTCAGAGTCATTCTGTTTTACAGAGTTATATTCCTATTGTTCTTAAAAGCTTTTGCTATGAGTTATTTTATGCTCTAATAAATATTAGTTTAAATCCTCCTATTTAATTTTGTTTAATTCTGCAAATTTTATTGCTTGAAACATCCAGTAAGTATCTGCAACAGTTACATTTAACCTTCCACACGTCCCTCTTGCTCATATAAATGTTTACCTCCTAGGACGAAGACTGGTATCAAATTTCCTTGCTTTTTATTAGGCTTCTTTCCTCCTGCTAGATGGCATACATAACCCTTAGGCACAAAGTTCATGAAGTTAACTAACTGTCAGCACTTTTCATCTTCCTTCAACTTCCTTTCCTCCCACAGATTTATCTCAATTGATTACCCTTGGCAGTTGTAAAAACTTCCCAAATCTGGTCTGCTGAAATTCTATACCGGTGCAAGATAAGGATAGTCTATAACCTTGACAAGAGATAAGGACAAATTTTGAGCACACATCTCCACTTAGCCTTGACCAGTCTTATTTCACCTGCCATTCAATGCCTAGAAGTATAACTACGGCATACTATACAAAACATAAAACCTGAAGTGCATTCTTTTGCTAGAAAAAGATATATTTCCTTCCCTTTCCTAGCCAATGAATAAACAAACACTCATAGGTTTTCCTTCTCCTCATGTCTTTCACAATACTCCAACTATTTTGAGTGAAATCACATCATCTGACTGCTTTTCCTAAGGTAGATGGATACAGATTATTTTAATATATCTTTATTTTCTTTTTTTCTTTAGGAGGGTGAGGCCAGCAAATTTTATATCAGACTACCAACGTGTTGGAAAGTCAAAATTTAAACAAATACTCTGTACACCTCCTGCTCTCATTTTTGTTCTGAAAATGAGTATTTCTTATGTTGATTTGAAACTTCATCAATAATCATGTGTGGCCACAAAAGGGCCACATATATAGGAAAACAAAATCTGTCAGTTACACTGAGCTATTTTTGTCATATCTGGCCTTCTGGCTCTGCTCCAACCATAGCGCTCTAGTTATGTCAGTGACTTACTCCCATTTGCTCACCAACTCATGGCAGTGCTCTATGACTTCAAGGTGATTCACAGAGCATGAGATTGACCATAATGTAGCTTCAAATGACAATAAAATGTGCAACTTGCCAGATCAAATGCAACTTCTCTTCTTCTATTAAGCTCTAGCCTCCTCCTACCTATGTTTCCCCTCCCAGCCTGCAGATCTTTCAGAGTAGGAGGAAGGAGGTTATTTGAACCATCAGCTTGCAGACGTTTCCAAGATGTTTCCATGGTTAAGCAAAAATTTTCCTTTGATTTTGTCCAGCTCAGGAGCAGATGAAAGTAAATGGACTTTAAAAAATTATTATTCTTCTTTCTTCCACATTTAGTTACTTCTGAAATTCTTTCCAAATGTTTTTTCAGGATTTGGCCTAAAATCTTTGTATGTTGCCTCCTAAATTTCTCCTCCAATGTAAGTTACCTGCCTTGAAGTTCCACTTTGGAAAAAACTTCAGGGGAACAATGACATTCTCTATTTCCAGATCCATTAAATTATCAAGTAAAGAATTAGGTCTTCTACAAAATTAAGCCAGGGCACCCAGAGAGGAAACTGATCTGCTAAATAAGGAAGTGCCATTTTGCACAGAGTCTTTCCAGAGCTGAACTGCCATATGCTGCTGTCTACCCCTCCTTCACTCAGGTCCTCTCTGAAGGAAATCAGCTCTGTGTACTTCAGTCCACTACCTCAGTCCTCCCCAAATTGTGTGTGCTTTACAACTGGTATCTAGTTGCAGGCTAATGTCTTTTCATCCCATCTCAAGGTGCTGAAATACGTTTTCAGTGCTTTAGGCTTTGAAAGGAGCAGATGCATCTTTTCCACGCACATTGCACCAGGCGATGCAACAGGGACACAGGCTCCTCTGAGGGTCAATGGCAGGCTAAGTCACAGACACAAAGCACCTGATGGGGAGAAATGAGAGTCTCTTGTTTTCTATGTGTCTTTTTGTCTGATTCCTTGTCAGTAGCAAACAGGGTGGAGAAGGTGGAGGGAAGCCACAGTGTTGTTCTGATTCCCCTGCACTGCATCAAGGGAGCAGGGGAGAGAGGCAGTGGGAGAAAGGATTTGCTAGGCTTAGCCTAAATCTATACTTGTAACACATGTTGTAACAAACCAACAGCTTCACTATGTGTCAATAAGGCTTAGTGGTATCTTCTGCATAAACACAGACTCTTCAAAGTGCCCTACAACACCAATGACCATAAGGAGTCAGGACTGTCTAGTGCTGTACTCAAAGGTCTTATAGCTTGGTCCCCATCTTCTCCAGCCATGCACGCACTCAACCACTCGCTTCCCAGCCCTTCCCAGATGAAATAAACCCACTGCCCTCAAAATCTTTGAAACGGAAGCTCCAGCAAAGACCTCTCTTTTGCAGCCTTACCCAAGCCTTCTCTCCTACCATGTCCTGCATGTCAGGTCACAGAAGGCACTCCTAATAACCCACTCTGCCCTCGCTGCCCTGTTCTCCCCTCCAAAGGGACTTTGGCATCACTTCACACACATCTTGTCTCCACAAAGCTCCAAGGGACTTGCCCCTCTCTCTCACACCCGTGTCTGCCACTCCACTAAATAAATTTTTTTAAAAAAGGACGGAAGTCAGGGGTCAGGTCTCATGCACTCTCTTCCCCCAAGAAGCAGAGAGGCTGGCCTTCCAGGGAAAGGCAGGCACTAGCGGCAGCCAGAACCATATCAGAGTCAGTAAATGAGACTGCACCTTGAGTATTGTGTCCAGTTTTGGTCCCCACAGTACAAGAAGGACATTCAGGTGCTGGAGCGGGTGCAAAGAAGGGCAACAAAGCT
>JAVSBS010001448.1:0-10180 GCA_033124195.1 Coracias cyanogaster
CTCTGCTGGACACTCTCCAGTAGTCCCTTGTTTCTCTCCAGTAGTCCCTTGTTTTTCTTGAACTGGGGAGTCCAGAACTAGTTGCAGTACTTTAGATGTGTCCTCACCAGGGCAGAGTAGAGGGGGAAGGAGAACCTCCCTTGACCTGCTGGTCACATCAGAGGGCAATAGCCAGCTGATGATCTCCAACTACTTTATGTGCATTAATGAAGATTAGAAACACAGCCTGGTTGTTTCATATTAAGTCTGAAGGTAGCTTTAAAGAGAGAGTAGCACTGAGAAGTCTTACCTCAAAAACTGCTTGTAGGATCAATTTCTAATTCTCTTTTCAGCTTAAATTGCATATTCATTAGAACTTCCCATGAAATAATACAGTGAAAGGAAAAATGGAAAACCAACCTTGGAGGCTTAGAGAGAGAAATGGCCGTTGGATCAAACTACCCTCCTTTATGTTATCCATCTTCATTTATATTGAGTTTAAGCTTTTCCATATTTATTTTGGGAGGTTGTTACACACGTATGCAATAATCATGTATCACTTGACTAGCTTGTTGTAAGATGAGGTGTAAGCTTCTAGTAGGCAGGTCTGGCACCAGTACTCTCAGGTGTACACTTACTTGTTAAAAATGTGAAGCACTGTGTAAACTTGCAAAACCTACCCTTATGGGGACTCAATTGTTAGCAAAACTTTGAGTTCTGTAAACTCAGTAAGGGCTGTGCTTACTGTCTGTAAGAGTATGAATACACGCAGCTCTGGAGTATGTGTGTATGTAACGTATTGTAAAGCTACGAAGGTTCTTTTCAACTTATTTTTATTTTTAAATCCTGTTTTAAGTGATTCTGCTAATCCAGCTGAAAGGGAAACAGATGAAGTGGTTCTGAGGAGAAGACAAAAGCAGATCAATTTTGGAAAGAATACCCTTGCCTATGACAGATACATTAAAGAAGTTCCAAAGTAAGTTGCACTGCGTTTGCACATTTCCAAATAAACTCTTATTTGTTCCTGATGTGTGGATAGATCAGCACATAGCTTTCGTTTCTTCACTTGTTTGTATAATTTTAAAGAAAACTTAAATCAATTTGTTTTTTATCAAAGAGAAGCCAGGTATTTTCTGCATATGAGCAAATTTAGATAGGGAAAATATAAAGCTGAATGTTCCCTTTGTGTATTGCTGTTGCTGGTAGCGAATATGCTTTAAATAAATTCTGTATTAATCAGCTCCCTGTGATGCTCCTGGTGACTGTGTTGCTAGGCCAGTGTGAGGTTGATACCAGGAAGTGACAGCTTTGAACAAGGACTGAACAAAACCTTGCATTTAAGTATTGGTGAAGAAAACCAGTCTTCAGTGATTCATTAGTAAATAATAATAAATCAAAACCTGAATTTCTTGTTTTCTCTGTTATTCCATTTTGGGCTTCAGAGTCTGTGAACTGGGGCATTTAAATCAAGATTTCTTAACCAGCCCCATCTGCTTACTGCAGAGCTGTCAAGATTCAGAACTAGTCTGTACTAGTGTGTGGATGTGCATCTGTGTTCTGTGGTTTTGTTTGGAGGGTTATTTTTTAGAGATGTTTTTCTAAATATGGCTTGCTACTTAGAGTTGCCAGCTTTCTATGGATTCTGCCTGTAAGACTCTGTTGTGAAAATTGCCAGCCAAGTGCTGTGGACACCACAAGTTAGTTTTTTGAGCAAAACATGAAAACAAATTAGCTGACTGAAAATCAACAACAGATACTGTAAATGATCACACAATATCATGGTCATATCTTAAGTAACACATTTTTCTCCAAAGAGTCTTGGATTGCTTTGTGAATTGTCATTTTGCTTGTCACTTTGTCATCACTGGTAGGACTGCAGCCGGTCTTAGGGTAACGCCTGGCGTCTGCATCACTGTGCTGTGATCAGTTCAGTCATAGGTGCTGAATAGGAAAGGATGAGAACAACGTTCAGAAGAAAAAATGGGATAAACTTTAAATTTTAAAAGTGTTTTGGGTGGCATTTTAATGGGGTGGTTTATAATACTGTTTATTAGCAGGGTTCTGTTTGTCTTAGAGCGTGATGGCTAAGTACATGGATCGGAGAAGCTGGTAGGAGGACCCATGTAAGACAAAGGTATTTGGTAGGTTTTAAAACATGACTGTAATATGCTTCCCCCCAGGCATAAAGCTGACTCCTGTGTGGTAGGGCTATAAACAGGATTATTTTGTACTGAAGATACAGTTGGAGTGAGCTCTGCCATAACCTGTGGTGGGCAGGATGTGGGTTTGGGATCTCATCTGAGAAATAGCACTTCCAGCCATGGGGTGATCCCAGACAGCATTGTTAGAGTGTCTGCGCAGTGCAGATTCCGTGGAAAAGCGTATCATTCACATTTTATCCAGAGAGTGGGGGTGTGGTGTTTTCTGTGCTCCCGAAAGACAAATGCTGTTTAGAATTACAGCAGTCCCCAGGGTGAAAATGCCTGGACAATGGTGGAATAAAAGTTCACTGAAGATGCCTGTGGGTTGACCCCTGCCAGCAGCCAAGTACCCACACAGCTACTTGCTCCCTCCCTCTCCCCAGTGGGATGGGGGAAGAATAGGAAGAGCAGAAGCAAGAAAACTGATGGATTGAGATAAAGGTGGTTTAATAGGCGAAGGAAGGAAAGGGAGGAAAAAGCAACCGATGCAAATGCAATCACTTGCTACCTCCCACAAGCAGACTGGTGCCTTGGCAGTCTCTGAGCAGTGACTGCTTTGGAAGACCCCTCCCTCTGCCTGTTTTTTATTGCTGAGCATGACATTATATGGTATGCAGTATCTCTTTGGGTAATTCAAGTCAGCTGTCCCACCGGTTTCACCTCAGCTTCTTGTTCACCTGCAACTTAGTGGCTGTAGGAGGGAATGAGACAGAGCGGACAAAAGATACGGCCTTGAAGCTGCGCAAGTATTGTTCAGCATTAGTCAAAAATTAATGTGTTTTAGCCAGAAATCCAAACCACAGCACCACAGGGACTGCTAGGAAGGAAGTTAACTCCATCCCAGCCAGACTCAGTACAACACTAAATACAAAGAAACTACACCTGACTTGGGAAACCTGAGATGGAAGTAGCTGGAGGCAAGGATACCATTGGAGGGGTATGAATTACACTATTTCTGTTCCATATTTGTGCATGGGCCCATAGGGATCTGCTTTTGGCAGCTGTCAGAATGCAGGACTGGATGAACCTCTGGTCTGACTCAGCATGTTATTGTTAATTTTCTTGTGTGATCTGTTTTTTTAATATACACGTTTCAGTTAAGTGTTTGAAAATATGAAAATTGTGTTTGTTAGGCCACCGCTAGCTGTGTTATCTGATGGACTGAGGATTTTTTTTTTTTTAAGAAAGAAAATAATGTTCTGAAATACTAAATGTCACTGTGTATTTACAGGAATGAGCGAATACCAGGAGTTCACCCTAGAACTCCCAACAAATTTAAGAAGTACAGCCGAAGATCCTGGGACCAGCAGATCAGGCTGTGGAAGATAGCACTGCATGCCTGGGATCCTCCTACTGAAGAGGCTTGGGATCTGCAGCCAGTGTGTGTATGAGGAGATCAGGCTCAGAAATGGGAGGCTCCTTGAATGCCTTGTTTTCCTTTTGAATTCTGTTAGTCTTCAAGATATTCCCATTATTTAGTCTGAATTCATCTCCAGTAAGGCACTCTGGGGAGGAAGGCATTTAGTCTGTCTGCAGTTGTACACTCCATTCCCCTCTGTGCTCCCACTGGTGAGCACAAGGCAAAATTATTTTTCTAGAAAGGGATTGACAAAGAGAAATTCGGTGATTATATTCCTTGACCTTGCTAACCTTTCCATCTCTTCCGATGTCAGTGGAACTACCTTTCTCCTGCAATAACAATGTGAGAGGATTTGAGAAGTGTAAGAAGATTAGAGAGAGATTTCTGTGCTCTCAGCAGGAGAATGGCAGCTGTGTTCAAGACAGTTTTTGTCTTTTCAGAACTTTGAATTTCTGTCACAAGGCTACTTCCCACCTTTATAAGATCTGGACTAGTAAATTGAGAGGAAAAGAGTGAATGGAATTTTAACTATGTTGTAGTTGACCTATGGTGGAAGTTGCAGTTGTTTGCACCATTTGGATGTCATATGAGATGAACTGTTAATTATTACTGCAGCTTAACTGTCTTCTCCTTGGAGCTGTGAGCCAGGTGGGTAATATTTTTAATTCTTTTTTTCCTTTCTTCCTGTATTTAGTAGTGCAGAACCCTCAGGCAGTTCCCAGGAATGGTTCTGCAAAGATCAAGATGTTTCTGGCTCCTTCGTATTTGACCAAAAGCAGAGGAGGAACGAGTGTGAAGATGAATGCAGACAGACTGACTACACACCAGAGAGGTACAAGATAAAACTTATGTGGTTAACTTGTGGAAATAATTCAATATATGTTGATGCTGTAAGGTTCTTGTAGGAAATATTTAATGAGGGAGGGCAGTTAATACTCAGCTTTGGAGTTTGGCACTTTTACTGTTGAATGTAATCCATCACGGGTACAGAGCATTGAATGTGGAAAATTACCACCATTACAGAATTGCATGAGTAACAGCAGAAAAGGGCAGTGTTCTTTCAGCTTCTCTGTAGTTAAAGGTATTTAAAAGACATATAGATGTAGCACTTAGGGATATGGTTTAGTCGAGGACTTGTCAGTGTCAGGTTAATGATTGGACTCCATGATCTTAAAGGTCTTTTCCAATCTAGGCAATTCTGTGATTATTTTGCAGAACTCTGATAAGCATTTAAACACAGATGAAAAATGTCATGTGTGTAAAATCTGTCTTATTTTTGTAGTCCCTGTTCTCCTGATTCTTCTCCAGTATGGAAACGCAGAAAGAGAAACAATTCTGACTCCTCTGTGGTTTCAAAGAGCAAAACTGATTATATGCATATGTACCACACACTGGAAAGGTAGGAAATTATTCTCCATATGGAGATTAATTGATACTATGAGCTGCCTTTTGTAATTTGATTAGTATTTATCCCTACATTTCTTAATAGCTTTAATTTTATCTAAATGTGTGAGCAATTTAATGAGGAAGGGAAATCATGACAGAAAAATTGTGTTCTATGATAGCAAATATTTACAGTGGTCCACTACAAGTTGAGGAAACTTCAATGTCAGAAAACACAACACAAGTTATATTTTGTTACTTTAGGTGACGCTAATACATTGTTCCTGGTTTCTCACAGAACCTGGTTTCTGCTTCAGAGGTGGTAATTCTGAAATAGGCATCTGCCATAGTAACTTCTCATACCTCTTACATGCACTGCATTGAGCTTTTTGGCATACGGAGCGTGTACAAGTTGATGAACATTATGGTAAGGGAACAGAGCCCAAGATGCACTCAGAAGTCTGTCAGTGAATACCGAAACTTGCTGCCTATTTAATTATTACCACACTGTGTTTGCTGCAGGTATTCCAGAGCATATGTAGTCACGAAGGGAAAGCTGCATATCTTGATTGAGCTTTTCCCTGCCTTCTGAAAGATGGTGTGGAGGAAAATCCTTGTTGGAACAACAAGGAATTGTCCCAGCCTGGGACTGGGACAGAGTGAGGTTAATGTTAAAACAAATAATAGAAGGGTAGAGTTTTTCATGCTAACATCTTTTTTATTCTCACTTGTTCAGGAATTAAACCATTCCTCTACTGACTGGTCTGAATCATATTTCCCTTTTTCCCTTCTCTTGGCTGCTGCAGAAGAAGTCTTCCTATAAGTGAGAAATTACAGGCTATATAGATAAGAGCATGGTTTAACTCTAGACAAAGCTTTGTCAGAACCACAAGAAAACTGGAAAAAATTTCTTTTGGGGTGGTTTTATAGACTTTTCACCCTCACCTGAGTAAAAACGTTTATAGGGTGTGGTTTGTTTTTTTTTTTTTTTCTTCACTGTACTTAGCTTCCTTATCCTCAGAAGAATTAAGAGGAGCTATGTTACCAAGGTCCATGGTTTCAGACCTTTTCACTTTCTTTCTAGTCTTACTGAAACAGGACATCAGCAGGCTTTTTCAAAGTGCTCAGAGTGGGAAGCCTTTGGTGAAGGTGACGAAGTAATGGCAGTACAACACGGTATAGAAATCACAAGGTAAATCCCATAATGGTTATGAGGTTCTTTCTGTTTATTCTCTGTGTTCTGAAAATGTCCTTTTGCTTTTTTTTTAATCTTTCTTTTCCTTCACTATTTAATACGTTTTAAGTCTGAGTTTCCATCTGCAGCTTTCTGCTGCTTCTGCCATTAAGTAATGCTGAAAGATGATGAGCCCTGTTCACTCTTTCTTGTTTTACGGAAGCAATGGCGTTTTTAGTTGTTACCAGCCTCTCACTTCCTCAGCCCTGGAACTGAAAGCTTCCTCTCTGCCTCCTTAGAGACCAA
The DNA here is from genome assembly GCA_033124195.1 of Coracias cyanogaster. Classification (NCBI taxonomy): domain Eukaryota; kingdom Metazoa; phylum Chordata; class Aves; order Coraciiformes; family Coraciidae; genus Coracias; species Coracias cyanogaster. The sequence goes on from JAVSBS010001448.1 coordinate 6,404, forward strand.
GTTGTTTTGTAGCTGACAACAACAACAGTTCTTTGTTTTCATGCAGTGACGCGATTCCAGCCAGTTGTTCTTCAGGATGGAACAATCAGAAACAGAAAAAACCCACCTTCTTTCTGCCTGACAACAAAACTTGCCGAGATCCAGACTGCAGGCTGGAGAGGTATGAAATGCAGCTCATCAATCAGGAGTTTGTTTTTTGCATATTATATTAGAAGCATTTATTGCTTTGTTTCAATCCAAACTTTTATTATAAACATAGTTGGTTTGGGCTTTTTTTCATTCTTCTTAGGGATGTGTTGGCCAATATTTACATGTTGAGTGGTTAAATTCTGTCCTTAAGTTCTTGTGTTATGGTCTGTGTTAGAGTAAATAGCAAATTATAGTTGTATTAAATATTAAAAAGTTGGTGGTTTGTTTTTTTTTTTTTGTAGGCTTAAGCTTTGTAGCAGTTTGTTGGAAGGACATCAGTCAGAATACCCTGAAAGGGGATGGGGAAGTGCAAGTGCTGAAGATAGAGTAATGAGGAAGAAAATTTAAATACCACAGTGAGTTTGTGCTGACTACGTATTTTACCTGTTCTGTTTCAGTAGCCCATATGCAGTGTCATTCTGCAGAAGCCAACTGTTCAAGCAGATCAGTTTCTCTTTTTATTTCTTTGTTACATTAGTATTTTATCCCATCCTCCTGTATTTAATGCATCACCTTTAATTAAAAGATCTGATATTTCAGACTTAGTAAACTGAAATACTTGCCTGTTCAGCCAGAAAACATGTGTTCTGTCACCCAAATGAAAAGCACCAGGTTTTTTTATTATATCGGTAGCAGCTTTTCTACCTCCTAATATTTTTGTGATAAGTCAAAACTGCATTTGCAGCAGTAGATTTCAATGAACGTTTTCTCCTGGTCTATAGATTGCTGTGGTGTGCAATAGGATGGGCAGTAGTCTTGAGTCAACCAGCTTTTATTAGCAAGTAGTCTTTTAATTTGATTGTCTTTGATCTACATTTAATGCAGGCTCTGAAACATTGTGGACTAGGATATAAATGTCTGTTTAACAGTGGTGCTGGAATATTTTGCAAGTCATTAAGAATATGGCACGCAATTAGTTTTACACTAGTTAGATTTTGAATTCCAGCAATATGAGGAAAAGGCAGGTAGAGCTTTTAAAAAATTGCGCTAATGGCATTTTTCTGTTGACCGTATTGATGTTTAATTTAAAATCTTTGAGCATGAGTAAGACTTAATATGAATTCACTTTTCTAAAGTGCTAATTCAGTATTTGAAAATGTCTAGTCTCTCTTTGTACATAGAAGTATCGAAGGAGGACTTTCTACTGTGACAGAAAACCATTTGAAGAATAGGGATGTAGTCTGAGATCAGCAAATCAAGCCTTGGAAAACTGGTGCAGTCACAAGATCTGCACTGAAAGAGGAAGAGATTTACAGTCTGAGTATGTGCAATCAACGTAAGGTGAAATGTGCAGGTAAAAGAAGAGTGCCTCTATACATCACAGTTAAGGGAGCCTTTCTGATCTTCTAGGTGGTTGATACTTAGCTGCTTTGCAGTTGTCCTTGTAAGTAAGACTCTATTAAGGCGTATATATTTTCAGTGGGTTCATAATCACTCATTCAAATAGAAAAAATATCTTTGACATGCTATTTAATTCACTTCCTACATTTTGCTTCTTTGTGGAGCAAGACATTGCTTTCCTGGGATACAATGATCAATATTTAGAGACACTGCCTTTTAACCGTGGTTTTTTTAGGTCTGATGAGCTTTAACTCTCAAATGGCAGGAACTTCATCTGTAGAAAGGGAATGTTGCTTGAAAATCAGGTAGTGGGTTTGTAGAATTGTGGAATGGTTTCGGTTGAAAGGGACCTTAAAGATCATCTGGTTCCAACCCCCTTGCAATGGGCAGGGACACCTCCCACTAGACCAGGTTGCTCAAAGCCCCATCCAAGCTAGTCTTGAACACACCCAGTGTTGGGGCATCTACAGCTTCCCTGAGCAATCTGTTCCAGTGTCTCACCAACCTCAGAGTGAAGAACTTCTTCCTAATTTCTTATCTAAATCTACCTTTTTCTAGTTTGAAGCCATTACCCCTTGTCCTATCACTACAAGCCCTTGTAAAAAGTCCCTTCCCAGCTTTCTTGTAGGCCCCCTTCAGATGCTGCAAGGCCACAGTGAGGTCTTTCTGGAGTCTGCTTCAGGCTGAGCAATCCCAACTCTGTCAGCCTGTCCTTGTAGGAGGGATATTCCAGTGTCCAATCATCTTTTCGGCCTTCCTCTGGGCCCACTCCAGCAGATCTATGTCTGTCTTGCACTGGGGGCTCCAGAGGATTACGTGGTAGAATTCCACACCACCTGCCTTTTTGGCTAGAAGAAAGCTTCTGTCTTAAACAGGAAAAACAATGTGGCTGTTTTGGAGCCCAGTTAAATGTCCGTAAGTTTTGATGTATGGATGTTGCTTTCTAAAGGAAAAAAACGTAGTCAGTGGGGACACTTAATGTGTGGGAGGAATGTGTTAATTAGAACTGAGAGAAAAATGCGGGTTTTTTAATTAATAACGACATTTAGGTGAAAGTGATGTGCAGGGTTGGGAAAGATAGACTCAACTGCTTCATTTTCTGTTTGACAAATACTTTACAGGGTTTGTAGTACTCTGTTTTTCCAGTACCTTTTGTTCTCAGTGTTTATACAATCTGAAACACTTTCTTTAGTAAGGACAATATGGCTTGGTCTTTTCTGCCATGCTTTAAGCTCACCACATGCAGTGCTCTGCTCCATTTACTGCTACCCTCACGCTACAGCTTAAAAGAGTAAATGTTTTTGCTGTTAATGACTAGATATATCATATTTATAAAAGGCTGTTATCTACCTTTTTGTTTAGGTTTCTCCAGATCTTTAAGGATAGATTTTCTGCAAGCTCTGCCTCAAGTGTAAAACTTTGGATTTCATTAAGCCTGTGCTACAATGATGATGGATGTTCCTTAAAGCTTTTGTGGGGACATTTCTGCTGTACCTGCGTTGGCAGGTGACGTGTGCATCGTGTTGTAAGGGCTGCTTCCGTTGATAGATCCTGCTGTTGCTGTTTGGAGATCATGCTAAATCACAATGCTAATGCTATGCTGGTGAATTGCTCCAATATCAAGTGAAACTGAAGAATGCCACCCCTTGAACCAAGGAGTTAAACCCTGTTTCTTCTACTGGACCGGAATCGCACATCCCACCTGAAGGACTGCTTCAGCCTTTCTCCAGTTGTTAAAGACAAACTGTTCTTAGCTTTTGGATTGGGTGATCACCCATTTGGCTTATTTTCCATTCTCTGAGACAAGAAATATTAAGCTAGCATTTGCCTAAGCCTAGTGAAAGAAGAGAAGGGAAAGGCAGATGGCTCATCGGAATCGGATCTCTCCCTTTAAGGGGATAAGTGACTGTTTGAACAGCAGCACAGCCTAAATACCTGGGTTTTGCTTTTACGTGTGTTGCGGCCTGACTGGAAGAGCCAATCTGGTGCTGACTGATGAGGAGAAAGCTGAGGTACTCAACAACTTCTTTGCCTCAGCTTTCACCGGCAACCTCTCTCCTCACAGCCCTCAAGATGGTGACCCACAGGATAGGGAACAGGCTGACAAAGTCCCTCCCACTCTAAGCAAGGACAAGGTTCATGATCACCTGAGGAACCTGAACATAAGTCCATGGGACCTGATGAAATGCATCCCAGAGTACTGAGGGAATTGGCTGATGTAGTTGCTGAGCCACTCTCCATAATATT
>JAVSBS010001449.1:10835-35124 GCA_033124195.1 Coracias cyanogaster
GGAGGTTTAGATTGGATATTAGGAAGAAATTCTTCACTGAGAGGGTGGTTAGGCACTGGAACAGGCTGCCCAGGGAGTGATGGAGTCACCATCCCTGGAGGTATCTAAAAGTCATGTAGATGTGATGCCTAGGGACCTGGTTTAGTGGTGACCTGGCAGTGCTGGGTTAACAGCTGGACTCGATGATCTTGAAGGTCTCTTCTAATCAAAACATTTCTATGATTCTATGATTCTAACTTCAAAGGAAGAAGGGTTCAATTTGCAAGATGCTCAAACCACCTACTACCACTGACTCATGCTGGTCTTCTTACAGGAGCTGCTTTTGTCCTATTAGTTCCTTTCATCTTTGACTTGTGAGAGAAATCCCTGTCACATTTGGCTGTCTTTCTTTGCACCTCTGACTGTTTCTGTACTATGAAATAAAACGAAGGCCAGGATCTATTATCTGTTCCTTGAGGTCAAATGGAGCAGACTGGCCACATCTACATTCCTGGGCACATGGCTGTAGTCTTCCCTGAGCCCATGTTTATCCATACTATCAAATAAAAGAACAGCAGTCCAATTTAAACACTTGACACAGTGGTTTGTACTACTTCAGACAGCTTTCTCCAAGATAAATCAGCATCCATAGGCTTCAGAGTTGGGGCTTGGTCCTGGACCACCATTTACTTATCTATAAAAGCCTCTATGTCTACATATAGACATTATTGTTGCTTCAAAGTGAGCATTGAGGACCCACATGAAACAAGTGCCGGAGCTGGGACAGGAACTCCAGAAAGTCTACCTGGTAGTTCTGTGTTGAGACAGTGGTTTTCTGTCTCATACCATCTATCTGTAACACAATTGTAACAAGGAGTGGTAACGACAAGTGAAATTTTGCCTGTCAAGAGCTTCAGGTCATATGGATTCCAAGGAGTCTTTTAAAAAATTATTTTATTTAATTTTATTTTTAAATAAAGGCATTAAAAAATACAGCTCAGAAGGCCCTCAGGAGGACATTTGGTGCAGGATTAGTAAACCTTCAAGGATCTGATCCGTGGTAGTTCATAAAGCTTCTTAGGGTGATCAACAAAATAAGTCCCAAACCTGAAAACTCTGCACATGTATGCTTACGAGCTACTGAAATGCAAGCTCGAGCGTCATAATTAAAAAAGACCAGAATATTCAATTAAACAACATTTTACAGAGGAGTTCGTTTGTTTATCTAAAAGCTAAATATTTTATTTTTTAATAATTTTTCTGGAAAGTGCCAGGTAAATCAGATACAGGATGACCTTCTTTTTCTCAAATCCGTCATCACTCCGTGAAGTTAAGACATCTTTGCATGTGTGCATGTCTATAAATAAAAGCGATTTTCTGTGAACAGGAAAGCAGGGAGAAAAGGGCATTAAATTAGAGTCCATCCAGAAGTGTGTTTTTGCTTTCATCCTACATGTTGTGTAACTTGCAGCTAGCAAACTTCCAAACATACTGTGAGAAGCAATCTCTTTAACGACAGCACTCCAAGGTTATTCCTTGCTATTTAATAACTGGTAGGAATGCAGTAAGGAGCACAGTTAGAGCGAGTCTAATTGGAATTCAAATAATAGTTTGGAGGCAAAAACAGTGTGGTGAATTTATAAGGAATTTCAGATCCATTTCTCGAGACATCCCAGAAAAATAAGGCCCTTCTTACCATGCCTGCTCATAGTAAAATCCTCCCTTGACTGCTGCTTCAACGTTGTCATTTTCAAGAATCAGATCAGGAACTCCAGTGTCATTTTGATGAAGTTGTCTTTTCAATGATTAGAATTAAGAGACTTCTCACAGAGTCTCCTGCTGCTCCACTAGTCATTGTTTCAATAACAAGAAGTTAGCCCGCAGTGACGGTATCAAACTTTTCTGCTTCCTGTGGTGCTTTCAGAGGTCAGCGGCAATGAGAATACGGAAGTCAGTTTGACAGAATAAAAGAAAAACTGCAACTTTATAGATCATCATGAAAGAGGTAAAGATTGGTGTCTTAAGAAAATAGGATGACTTTTTTTGGTTCAGATAGGAGAATAAGGGAACAGGAAATATTTCTGGACATCGCTGGGAAAAGAGAGAAGTAAAGGCTCCGCAGAATTTACAGTCACGTTAAGTAGTGTTGGTTTTGGCTGGAATTGCGATCATGTGAAGGTTGAAGGTGAACTTTCTTCCCGTATTCCCCTTCGTAACACATTTTGAAAAATTGTTTTCACCTGTGCTGTAATTCTGAGATGATTTTTGAGGAAAATAACCCATGAAGCTTTAAATTTAGGGATAAAGATGTTGACCAAAGCCTTGTTTTCAAAGATGGCAGTTCAAATTTGGGAAGAAAATGGTTGTGTCATCTACATCTTACATCTACATAAACTGATAATTTTGCTCTTAGTTCCTTTACTTCCCTCCAATTTGCCTCCTACTGGCCATTTATCATGCAACCTGACGTCATGAAAATATCACATTTTATTTTTCACATAATTATGGATTTCTTCTCCGTATATTTTTCTTTCCCTGCAATAGACAATAACATGTATTTGACAAAATAAAATCAGCATAATCTCGAATACATTCCTGCAGTTTAATATTTCATATTATTTGGAAACATCACATAGAATAGTTCAGGCTTATAATAAACAATATTTAAAGCTCTAAAAATGATGTTGATGCTGAAAGCAAAACAAATTAAAAGTATTTCTAGGTGATTAGTCATTGTATGTACAGCACTTTGAAAATGAAATGCTATATCCTTGCTTAATTATGAGCATCACTGGAATTACTAGGTGCAGTCTGAAGAAATATGAAAACATATGGATGTCCATTTTAATTTTTGATGCCCCTTCTTACAGTTTTGAGTCTTTCTTCCTCTTATAATATTTATATTATAAATATTTATAAATTCCTCTTATAAAATATATTTTCAAGAAAGCCAGCAAATGCTGGATAACCTACCCCTCTCCATCTGATGAAGATTTATTTAGTACACAGTCTGTCTGTATATAGTGCCATTTCTCTCTGGTGCAATTTATCTTTTGTTTTGCAACGGCATTTAGGAATCCCTCTATTCTTCACCGTTTCAATTAATTCAAAGTCGGAAAAATAATCTAGACTGGCTTCATGCATAACACGGCTGAGGAATTCTTGCGTGATGTCATAACTTTTGAAATACATCTTTTGGATCAACATCTGATCTTGCCTTAAGAATTTCAGATTATGGAAAATCTAACACCTCTTGGTGAGTTGTATCTTACAACCGGCACCTTCGGTGAAAACAAGTGCAATTCATTCTAATTCTACATGGTAGGTTTTCCAACGCCTCTTTGATTAAAAAGCCAGTTACTATTTGAAATCTTTCCATGTAGGCACACACAGATAGTTATTTGTTGCACAAACCTTCTTCTGTTGTTACAGAAGATTTTCTGCCTCACTGTAAATAGGGAAATGAGAATTTGATAGTTGACACACAAGGCTTACTGAATCTTTGTTTGTTGGGAGTAACACAGTAAGTGTTCTTGGTTTGCAAGCAAACAAGTTATCCAATTTTTATTGATTTCTTTAGAGATATTGTCTGCATTTGGTGAGGTGGTTCTGAAGGAAATGTCCTTTCAGCTTCCTTTGGATATTCCTTTATTTCCAATGCTGCTGTTATTAAAAAAAAACCCCACAACCCAACAACCCCAAACCACAAAGCCTCAACCTCTGAAGCCCATTTAATGCCTCCATGTACAGTTTCAGATCTGAGTTTATGTTAATCCTTCTTTGACTGGCTAATCCAGATTCCTTCGCCCCTTCTTTTTGAAGGAGTGGTGAAAGAAAACACAGTGGTCACAGCTGGTGACTAAACTTGTTTTGTTTCTGCCTGGTCTGAACATGAGTGGTGATAAGGCAACATCTCTTCCTTAATGCTGGTATTGTCCGTTTTCCTGATTTCATGGGAATTAATGCTATCAATCTCGGATTTTAAGACCGATGATAGATACCCATTTTATTGAGCAGTGCTAACATAAAGCAAGGGAAAACACCTTTTTGCAGGTACATATTCAATCTATTTAACAACTTATTGCCTTCCACACTTTCTGCTTTTCTACTCTAGCTTCTGTCAACATAGGCAAGTAATTTTCTAGCACCCTCTTGATTAAACTAAGTATATTGACATTCTCTGGCCCTAAGGCAGATTTTTCAGGTGTTAAAATATGCTTTAATTGACATCTGAACATTTTCCACTTTTTAATATGTTTTTTAAAATGCAAATGCCAGACTAAACATAATGTTCCAGCATTGGTGACATCAAATTTTTAATAAAGAAATAATGAAAAGCATCTACTTATTTTCAATAGTCCTTTACTTTTCCAAGGATCAGTTTAGTTCATTTAGCAACATCTTTAACAAACAGTTTCTTACCCACCTATAGTTTCAGAATCCCTTTTTTCAGTGTCCCACCCTGTAAATATGACCTGCATTCCCTGTGCCTAGATTTATGACTTTACATTTATCCTTATTAAAATTTATCTTGTTCAAATGAAGCCACCTAACCAATCGAGACAGATCATTCTATAGAACATTTGCCTTATTACTTGCCACTCCACCGATTTTTGCATGCTCTTCAAGTTTTACCAGCAATCACTTAGTATTTTCTTCCAGATCATTGAAAATGATACTTAGGACTTAGATACTGGCTAGACTGTATTAGAAATAACTGTGATTAGACAGGAATTCCTCATTTATAGGTGAAGAGGAATGTAGAATATATTTATAGCAGCTATTGTGAATAACTAATTTATAATTTAAAAAATAAGCTTTAATAATTTAAATACCATTTAAATTATTGTATATAATACTATCAACCTCTCAGTCCAAAAAATCAGAAAGAATGTGGTAGCTCAGAATGTGGAAATAAGCCAAATGCTTTACAGTCATGTAAGTACAGTATATTAACTCATTTTCTTCTCTCAAGAAAAACTCTAAAGCTTACAGCCAGAGTGCTCAAGGTACAATCCTCCATTTCCATAAAATCAATTAAACTTTTGGGGAAGATAAGAAAGCCACATTTCACAATCCGTTTTCTAATAGTAGGATATAAGCTCCAAAATATTATTTAAATTTTAAAACAGACATTCATTCTAAGCTTGCAGAAGATTACTGCTTTATGATGTCCCTGCTGGACCATGAAGAATGAAATCTGAAGGTAGCAAATGGTGTCAGGTGTTTTGATTATTGGGATAGTGGCGCCTCTGTCTCCTTGTGGGCCTGTTCCTGTTGAAGGAGCTCCAAAACAGAGCACGCTGCTCTAAGTCAGAACTCCTTGTAGTCCTTCTTCCACTCCCGCTGCCCAGAACTGCATGTTTTTGTATGAATATCAGCGTTCAGCTGGACTGTAGTAAGCAGGCTTGGGGAGTTGAACTGACTCAAAAGGATGAGAACGGTGGTGATGATGATGATGATGCAGGAACCTGGCCACCCCAGCTGTGCAGTAGGAGTGTGAGAACACGGTCTGAGCTGAGGAAGGTCAGCATCAGTATCAATTGGATTTAGCAGCCTCTGCAAATTTTTTAGGTCCGTTGTGCCTCTCCATCTTGTAAACTGGAGTCAGGTGATTTTTGGATTCTTGGACTGGCAGGATCTTAAAAAATATGTGGGTTTGTCTAGCTCTAGAGTTTCCTGCTGGGGTCAGCGGAACTTACCTTCCTGCTAATGATGCACTGGGAGAGGAAGGACTGACTGACTCAACTGCAGCCTTTCCTTATGGAGCTAGTGCTCACAAAATAGCTCAAATGTATAAGCAGCTGCAGGAAGAATAGATAAATCACCCTTTATCATATTGCACATTAACATTTGTCATGCGGGCACCATCTTGGTAGTCATTAATTTTTTAGTTGTAATGAACAAAACCATGCTACATGAATAAACATAGAAATAACACAGAAAAGTGTGATATAGCAGGCATTTGCAAGGTGAAGGGACATGCATTCATAGATAGTCTTTTCCTATAGGTAAATGATTTGAAATTAAATATGTGATGTTGTTTTCCATAGAAAAATCATCAATGTGATTAAACAGTTTATAGATGCTGTGGGCCACACAATTATCCATACCTCAAGCTTTTTTTGTATAACTACACCTTGAGTCACTTCTAGTCAGCTTTCTGTCTCCACACTTCCCTCTCAAAACCTGCCAAATCCTGGAATTGCTCGGAATGTCTTCTACTGCTTTCTCTCTTTAATTTTCTTTATACCGCCGACACTTTCAATTCAATCTTTCATTTGAAAATAGTATCTTTTGCAGGTTTTGGCGAAACATTCTAATTTTCTGCCCACCTCTCTGCTTAATTCTACAGCATCTCTTTCCGCATGTTGTTTTTCACACTGTTCACAGTGTGAATGCCAGGGGCTTTCTATCTCTCTCTAAAGGTCTTTCCCTCTTCTCTACATCCACTACTACTTTTGTACCGACGACTTATTTCTGACCCATCTCCTGCAACCACCAATCTTGGTTCTTGTAACCCATTTTGGTAGTCCTCCTGTCTCCAGCTTTACTATCCCCAGACGGGGAATCTCTCCAGATCATCTATATTGCTCATCATACCCTTTCAATCCTTTTCCCGTCTCCTTCCTTCTTGCTAAAACGCATCGTTTTTATTTGTTCTCTTTGAGTTTCTTCCACAGCTGTGCTCTTGCCCTATGCACTTTTACCTCTCCTACATCATCAGTACTCTCTAAGCCTCTCTAAATGAAAACAAGTTTGATGAGTGCTATATTTGTGCCTTTCCTATGTCTGACAAGATCATATTCTTTTAGAGACAAGCTATATAGGAGACTGCTCCCTTTTGCACATCCTTTCTAAAGCTGGTGTCAAATTAAATGTCTCATGAAAATAATTAATTCATAACGTTCAGGGAAAAGGCAGTTGAGGGTAGCTACATTTTCTTCCTTTTCCCTCTCATTTAATGTTGCTTGGCTTTGATTGTAAGTACTTTGAATTTGGGATTACATCTGTACGCAAGTTTGGCAAGTGACTATCCCAGGATGCAGATCATAACTTCTGGAAAGATTCTATTGACTTACAAAGAACAAAACCTATCCTCATTCTAAAATATTCAAAATATTACTAGTTGCTGTGTTTAGCACATCCAGCCAAATAACTGTTAGCGACCTTCACCAAACAGTGCATTGTTATGGTGATTTTTGTTAAATATATTAAATAATGAAATTTAATTATTCTCCCGATTTAGAATCCAAATAGATATCATTAAACTAACAAGCTCTTAAAGTGTAAATATCACCCAGTGCATCTTAAGTTACTAAGCAGAAGACAACGTTGTTTCTGACCATCAATTTTTTTTTAATCTGGGCACCAAAGAAAGAATAAAGCGGGGAATGTGGCCCCTTCAAAAGGATGTAATAAGACCTCCTGAGTGTGCTTGTTCCCCTAGCTACTGGCACAGAATGTGCGAGTAGTCCCACTTTCCCTGTTGTGTTTACAAAACTGCCCAAATTCCATTAAATAAGCTTTTCCCTAAAATAATCAGATTTGTAACTTCCTTTAACCTCCAGCGCTAACCTTTTTTAGATACTTGTGAAATTACATCTCCTGAGCATTCCATGATATCATCAGAAATGTGTAATGCATTAGGATGGTATTATTGTGACTGCGTAAATAGAGGCAAGCAGATTCATTCATTTTAGCTCTTGGTAACAGCAGCCTTTCGAAGTGCTCTCCTCCCCATTAAGTTTTTCTAAAGACACTCTTGGTTTTTTTCTACGTGTAAGTGGCAAAGAAAAGTGTCCCAAGTATGTAATTTTAGTAGTATCTTCTTCCCTTATGACTCATTACTGCTGAAATCAACACAACTTGGGATGTGCTCAGGAACTTCAGTACCTCCTTAATGTTTTCAAATAGTAACATCTGTGCATGTTTATGACTTCATGCTCTGCCTTCGTGTTAGTCTTGGCCAACGTTTCTGACTATTAAATGGTTGTACTTTTAGAAAGTCAGGTCCCTGCACATTGCAAGAAGCAAAAGAATTTTCGAGTATTTCATTGAGCAGAAGAGCAGCAGTGCTACAGAAACAGGCCAACTTTTACCAGAACCGCGCAGGTTTGTTTCGAATTTGCACTGTGTATTCAAAGATAACTGATACGCGTTTCCACTCCCCCCCAGCCTCACCCCAAGTCTTGACCAAACCCTTCCTTTCGCTTTCTACCTTCATTTAGAGACAAAAAAGCTTCTGGGTTTGAGCACCTCTGGATCTTCTTGCAGACCTGCTTGTTTCAGCTTGCCGTGTACCATGATGGCTGGCTGAGGGGAGAGGGAATACAGAGGGGCAGAAGAGACAGAGGTGACAAGAAGGCTGGCTTGAAGACAGATAGTGCGAAGCGGAGAGAGCAGATCGCAGGAAACAAGTAACAAGTGATAGGACAAGAGGAAATGGCCAAAAGTTGCGCCAAGGGAAGCTTAGATTGGATATTAGGAAGAATTTCTTTACTGAAAGGGTTAGCGGGCATTGGAATGGGTGGAGTCACCATCCCTGGAGGTATTTAAAAGACATACAGACGTTGTGCTTAGGAATATCGCTTAGTCGAGGACTGGTCAGCATTAGGTTAATGATTGGACTCGATTATCTTAAAGGTTTTTTCCAATCTAGGCGATTCTGTGGTTCTGTGAACAGTAGCGACCTAAAACACCCCATCTTTAGGAGATGCCTGAAAAAGAGCCTAACAGTGGAAGCCTGCAACCATTCTTGCTTGTATTTGCACAAAGGCGTATTTGTATAGAGGCTATATAAGAGAAATATATTCAAGAACAGTTGCACATACTCTCGATGTTCTGTCATCACCTGACACTATAGCTTGTGTATTAACATCAGAATGGTGGATCTTTGAACAAACAATAACAACGTGCAAATTGTCAGCGTGAATCTGCGGGGTGGCAGTTCTGCTGGTTTTCCTACTCCAGACAAAGGGCAATTATACTAGATCAATTTCTGGAAAGCTTTCAGGATAATTATCTGCGTCTGACTGTACTCCATCGCTATCTTGCTCTACATCTTTATAGAGTGTATTCGAAGTTTTGTGGCATCTAGATATAGCAAATAAATGAGCTATCTTTTAAAGCTCAAAGTGCTAATAAAACTGTGAAGTATGAAATGGAAGTGACAAAATGTGAGAGAGATGTTGCAGATTTGTTTGCGAAGAGGAAAGACAATATGAGCTGGAGAAGCCATGAGATTAATGCTAATATTAAGTCTTCTCATAAAAGACACGTACCTGGCATTCAGAACAGTCGTGTACTGCATGGTGGGGAAGTTATGGATGTCCTATAAAGCCTTGCCATGTACTTGAAATATTTATGCCAAGGCAGAATTTTTCTGCTTGGTTTCTATATTTGAAATTCAAATCCTTCAAGGAAAATTTCTTTGTTGATTGAGAGGCTAATAATCGCAAGAACAAAGATTGAAAGTTGTATCACTCAGAGGAGAATGGGTTTAGGGTCACTCTGTTTAAAACAGAGTTTGCAAAAATGCATAAATGTATTGAACACAAAACTGAGGACATATCCAAAATAAAGAGGAGTCCAAAAATATGCAAACTGCCTAACTCCTCCTATGGAATAGGCGGATTTACTTCTTCTGAAAGGCACTGAAACCGAAAAAAAAACATTTCCCTGTATTAAAATCAACATGTACACACTTTAAATGCAAAAGAGAAATGATCTTTGACTTTAAAGTGATGTATTCTATTACTGGAATTAAGGGACTTTATTTGTTTTCTTACCACTGTTTTCCTTCTCTCTGAAAAGTGTGAGCGTTTGCAGGAGAGAGACTTAAATAGTGATTTGTTTGCCCATATGTTGAACTGGTGCGGTGGGACTCGGAGAAATGAGCATTTTCAGTTCTACCTTGCCCATGGTGTACTGTGTATGATTATGTGGGTACTAAAAGGAACAGAAAGCTTCCAAATTCATCTGTCTCTGTGTGTGAAGACAGTACAAAAGGTAAAACATTTTTAAAAATTAGGATATGTTAATCTGGGGAAGCAAAGGGGAAGTAAATACTGAGGGAAGATTTTTACTGTTTAAGGAAAGCTTCTGAAAGGAGTGAGGGGAGGAAAGAAATGGTACTTCTAGTGTACGTATCTGAAGGCTGTTGAATGTTTTTGCTATCTTTGGTACTTCTAAAACAATTGCTGTATGTGTACATTCCTAATAAGGTCTTTTCTAAAGCAATTTTTATGCTTAAAAGTGGCTTAGTTTTCTCCGTGCTTGTGAATATAAAACAGAGCTGTGTGGAGTGTGTGGTCCACTTGCATAGTGGTTTAAAGTCCAAAATTAAATGCAGGGTGACTTTGGAGAAGATGTCTGTTTGCAGCATGTGCATATGTTTGTAGTTTTCCTGAGAGGTTTCTCATACTCTTATAGAAAAACATGATGAATTTGTGTCTGAGCTGGCTGTGCTTATATGTACAGAAATAAATATATTTTAAATCTTTGTTATATCACTTGCCTTTTTCATAGAGAGAATAACTATAACTGAGTTGTTGTCCCGGATTGACTCTGTGACTAGAGCTTTGGAGAATGAGAAAAAGGAGGACTTCTCATCTCTCAGGTAAGACCTGCAATAATTGACAGGACTATTAATTGGTTTTCCTCTCAAAGCCAAATGAGATGTTGACTCTGCCTTTCTACAGGTTATATGTTATATTTACTGTAAATTTATTACTCTAAGTTCTTTGAGAAATAAAGTTCTGAAAAAAATTAGGAATAAAAGTTCTGTTTGATTGTTTACAGTTATTTTTCCATTGTTCACTATTGCCTCTTCACTATAATTTCCAAGATCTCACTGAAAAATTAAGGATGAGCTATATTTCCAGTGATATACTTTAAAGACTTTAGTTCCTATAGCAAGAAAAACTGACATTTCCTTTTTATGTGTATAAAATTAACAGTTTAAGCTCCTGACTTTTTTCTCCTTGATTTAGTGGTCAAACTCATATTTACATCCTGTGACCTCTGGTCACGCCCTACACCTAAACAAAAAAATTACTGAAGTGTAGTAAATTTCTACTGAAATGTACGTTAAAAAAAAATAAATTAAAGCATGCACTTATATAATTTTTAGAGCACCTGCTTTGCCTTTTTAAAGCATCGGTTAACCTACTGTATCCACAAAAAATAACAAAATCTTTGGTTGCCTTGCCCTAAACAAGGTGGTGATCATTTACAGCAGCTGAAGATCTCACTTAGTTCTGTTTTGTTAAGTATTTACTCATGGCTGCAGCCCACGTGCTCTGACGCTCTACGTGTTCGAACACATGCCTGCCCACCCACCAATGTGAGTAATGGAGCACACTCCATTACTGGCTACCCATTATGGATATTTATTTGCAATTTTGGCTGATACTTTGTGAGCTCAATCTCCCCAAAATTTGCTTTATGCTTTTGGTAGTTCTAAAGATTTCTCAAACATCCTCATTCCCATTTCAAACAGCTTTCTAATAATGCCTCAAAAATGTTGACAATAACTTTTACCACCTGAATTCTAGCACTTTAAGGAACATTCTTAGTAGAACATATTCAGTTTCAATTGGAGATTAAAATATTGGTAGGAGAATATAGAGATCTAAGTGTGTAGTTTGAGAGACTTATTTTTTCTGTTTAGCCGGGTAATTTTACTTGCCTTGCATGAGCACAATGAAATGGCTGCTCACAGAAAATGGTTTAGCTGTATCCATGAACTTTGGCTACTTCTTTCCACACATCCTCAAAGGAAGACAAAATTGTAGCTTATGAAAGACTTTTCACTTGCTCAAGCCTCCATCCAAAAAGAACAAAGCTTAATATATTTACTAAAATGTTCATCTGATGATTTTGAAGGGTTTCCACTTTTCAGTATCCCCTTCCCCCTTCTTGCGTGCTCTTAGAAAAGAGAAGTAGAAACATAGCGAAGGGCCAAATTAAGGACTAACAAAGAAAGAAGGCCACTATAAAGTAGAAAAAAGCAGGGAGGAAAGCAAATGGATTTTGCATTGAGGTCTATAATTCTGAATTTTTGGATTGAGGTCTATAATTCTGAATTTTTGGGCTTCTTCTTAATAACTTTGAGTTTACCTGCAGCTTTGTGACAACATTCTGCAGACACAACCCTGGTCACTGGAAATCCTTGTGTGTGCTTGTTCCAGTCTTCCACACCTGTGTTTGCATTTAAGACCTTCTTAGGTAATTTCTAAGTGGGAGTGGTAACGAACACATTATCCAGCTACTTTAAGGGCACATGCTCTATCACTGCAATTGTATAGATCTATTGAAGTGCAGAGGCTTCTAGATAGAAGCTTCTAGATAGAGTCTTCTCGTGGCTCGCCATCATCATGAAACTCATACTCATAGTACATGAACCTCAAACTCAAAACCAATGGAAAATCCCGTTCAGAATTTCTCTTTCTCCTTCTCTTACGTCAGGCTTTTAAGATTCTTCGAGAATTCCAGGAAATCTTATTAATCACCCCAAATCCTTGTGAATTTATGTAAGGTTCCGGTGGTGACGCTCCCAAGGAAAAATAATCTTGTGATTTCATCTTGCGTTGCTTTCACTGTAACCTCTTTTCAGCCTGAGTATCTCATGTAACCTTTCCTTCACGCTCGGAATTTACAAACAACTTAAGATCAGCTTCCTGATCACTCCTGGAGCACATTAAAAGGATATGAGAGATTTAAAACTAAGGCATAAAATCTGGAGATTTTTTCTGGAAGTGTGACATATCTCAGCAATACAGCAGAATACGCTTCTGAGCAATGACTGTTCTTGCTGGGCGTCACAAGGTACTGGAGTAAGCAAAAGGTTAAATAACTTTAACACTGATGAAACCTGACAAAACCTCTAGTAGCTTTCTATATATGGTATCCTAGATCTTCACAAACATTAACTTGTTTATTAAATAAATAGGCAAAAACATGTCATTCTTTACAAGATGGCATACTTGCCAAACACCAAACTCAGTTACCTCCAGGAGTTGTGATAATGATTTCCTTTCCATGAATTTCCTGTTGATCTTTTGATGATATCTGGATCCTTGTGACCACGGTTGCAGCGCAGGTGTGGAAAAAAGTCCTCCAGTTTTAAAAGCACTTTGTGTGACTGTTGACTTTGAAAATTCCTGATAGCCAAAGCTGAAACTGAGCTGTGTTTATCCCATGGAGGCTCTTGTGGCTCTTGGTTTTTTCACAACACTTCTAGAAACTCACTATGGGAACAAATGGGGTGGTTATGTTTTATGTGTCCAGCATTAGACAAAATTAACCATCGTTAAGCATCTAGATTCAAACTCATTAGATGATAAACTTATTTATGTTAATAGAATGTATTTATATATTTAATGGAGCCCAATAGCACCATCTCCATTACCGATTTAAAATTCAGGAAATATGTGACCGGTACTCCTGAGCAGTGACTAGTTTTTAGTAACTGATTTTTCAAATAGCATATACTTTTTTAACTCCTGAAAGTTACCCACCAGGACAGCTACACACCATCTTTTTTTAATGGTAAAATAAATGAAACATCTGGAACTGACAGAATTACTCCACAGAGCAGCCTGTGAACAGATGAGCAGACAGATTGGCATGACTATGAAGAAGCAAAAGCCAGACCAGCTCGTTGCCACCCATCCAAAAGAGAACAAAGCTTCAAGGAAGTCCTTCTCCTTGTCTCACGGACACCTATTATTCACGTAACAGCCACAGTATATCCATAGGTAACGCCACTTGCCCAGTCTTCTCTACCAATATATTTACTTTCATTCTTTGATTTCCATACCCAAAATAGCAGCATGAGTGGCAGCTAATTATAGTCACAATGACAGAAGTCAGTCTGTGAAGAACTAGAAAGAAGCCATCACGTTATTTCCTCTTATTACAAAGCAGTTTTTAGATTGTGATGACTTTAAGCACAGCTAATAACAGCTAATTTAGACGTTAAAGACTCTAGCGTTAAAAAGTCTCCAATTCAAAAGCTAGTGTTTACTCAAATAGTTTATTTTGACTTTTAAGTGTTTAAAAACATGTTTTGAAGTGGTATTTTACACAGTATGGGACTTCAGCTTATAGTGTAAGCTCGGAGAGATAGAGAAAAGATAAAATTTTCGTTTGTTTTCATCTTTATAAAGCAGATCCTTTGATTTAGCCAGTGCTTCTCCTAGACCTTATGGTATTCCTGGGTTTCAGATCACACACAAAGGTAAAGAGGAGAAAATTCTGTTCTAGCACAGAAAGTATATGGAATCTGATTAGCCTATGCTGAGTATTGGAAAAGAAAAGTTACCTTGAGTTTTTGAAGGGTGTGGTCATTTTTAAAATTTCCTCATATTGAGTGTATTCTTTCTAACGTCCTGCAAAACTTCAAAAGGTTTCCAACAGTGATGCTAGGCAAATTTAGATTTTTATTTTAAAAAATTTCAAACTTCTACAGGGACAATATTCCATGTTTATCTCCTTATCTCCTCCTGTTGAATACGCTTTGCTAGCTTACTTGAAACCTTTATGCTCTGTCCTTCAAATACAAAGTGAAAGGTGTCTCTTTTCCTGTGAGCTATTAGACATATTTCTTTGTATACATGAGCATGTACCAAGAACTTGGCTGACTGACAGGACTATTATCAACTCCTATTGTGACCTCTCTTGAGTAATTCTAGCATCAAACCCCTTCCAAAGCTTACTTGGATACTTGGGCACCGTCAATCCAAACAATCAAACGTCCTGGCCACAGTCTGTCCCCCAGAAATGTAGATACTGCCTTGGAAGCTTGGTAAATGGTTTTCCCATCAGTCCGGTTTCCCCATCAGGCACTTCTGTGGAACTCTGGTCTGAGATCTTAAGACCTACCTGTTTGTACCTGCTCCAGCCTTGGTTCTTGATCCTGACTCTTGGATACGTATCCCTAGGTCCTGTCTCCTGCCCCGGTTTGTTTGTGCTGCTGAACAGTCAACCTGATTCTGCTCCAGCCTTCTTTGTTTGACACTTCCATCTTGCAAGATGGATCTCATAACCTTCAGCTGAGTCTTTGTTTTCCAGCACTGACTGTCTGGATCCTGACTTAGGCGTGTATTAGCTTTTCACTGGCCTAAGCTGCTGTACATAAGGGCCAGCTGACAGCCTGAACTGCTGTTCCTCCATGGAAACTCACTAAAAATAATATAACTGAAAAGAAAAAGAGATCTGCAGTTAAAAAAAAAAAAGAGATCTGATGAAAAATTGGAGACTTAATGCTTTTGAGACCTAAGGAACTTACTCAATTCCATCTCTGAGTCAAAGGGCACTGAGAAATGGATAAAAGATCTGACTCTTGTGAAAATAAGGCACTTATCTGCCCTAAGATCTCCTCGAAAAACAGAAACAGTAACAAAAATGTTTGCTATAAATGCTTCTTAGGGCTTTCACAGACTTAACTGGGCTCTGAATCATGATAGTCACTAAACATTTTCTTAATCTCCTGCACTTAAATGTCCCCAGGTAGGCTGTTGCTAGCAGCAGAATGATCTGTCTGCACCGATCTTCCCTTTTTCTCCGCACTCCATAATCTTTGGTATAAGGAAATGTAAGACTATGAAAAGCCAATTGATTCTGAAACAATCAGGTACTGAGTTAACATCCATTCTGCCTTCCGATGCCTTCTGTTCAGGTCTTTTACACATTTCAAAATCTAAATTTCTGTGCAAGCAGACAACAAGGCTACTATCAATAGGAAATGAACAGGAATGTTTAGACTATATCCACAATGTGTTTTTGCAAATATCGTCTAAAAAGGCAAAGAAAGGCTCTGAAAACCTTTATTTGATTGTTCTTTAGGATTAAATTGCAGCATGACGACATGCTTTAAACTGACTGGTGTTATGAATGGAAAGAGAGAGAAGCGTAATTTGACAGTGTATTTTAAAACAAAATAACTGATTATTTTATTGGTACTACCTCCACATTTGTACTATAGGTAGAGGAAGTTGAAGCTGAGCATTAGCTCAGCTATGAGATTGTTGCGTGTCTTTAGAAAAAAGCCATATAATTATATCCTCATAATATCTGCAAGAATATTGATTTCAAAGAAAAAGTGGGTTTTTTTTTTTAAAAATCTGCTATTTAATGCTTTTAAAGCTTTTAAGTCCATGCATTTGTAAAAATATTATTTATGTTTTAAAAATATACTAAAATAACACAAACTGCAGGTTATTCCTCTTTTTGAGGCAAAAGTGATTTTTTTCCTTGAGCTTACTGGATTTTATCATTAAGAGCTAGGAACTGATAAATAGTGGTGAAAATGGCTAGGAATATGCAAGAAAAATATGTTTTCTAATAATTTATTCAACGATTACTGCCAATATTCCTCAAACATATTCAAGCAACTGTCAAACTAGCTGAATACCTAAGTCTTCCGTAAAAAAATAGTATATAATTTGATTAAAAGTGTCAGGCTTTATTCTAAAATGTTCTTAGCAAATGTCATTACTCCAGCTGTCCTGTAAAGTAAGAGGACCAAAGCTTTTTCTGTATCTTCTGGGAACAAAAACTTGCTAATTCCGTAAATATTTGTACAGATTTCATTTTATTCCTTTGAGTTAAAAATGCATATTAAATGATGAGTATTGCCATTCTTCTTGCAGGAGAGGCTTGATACACTGTTAAAAAAAAAGCCAAATAATTTATTCCATTAAAACGAGGAGACAAGAGCCTTCAGGCTGTCGGCAAACATCAATTCTTGTACGTTAACATCAGTGTTTGTGTGTATATTACTAGACATATGTAAAGATACGTAAGAACTCCTAAGATCTGATCCACTTTGCTTACAGATACAGGAGATACAGTTACGTTGTTGATAGTACAGAATGGATATGATCTCTTTATTGGTTAATACCAAATAATTAGCAACCTACCTTTTTTTTTTTAAACAATAGCTCCTTAGAGTATTTACATGACCGTCTTAAGGTTCACACTACCGTATTGCATGATGGAGAGGCAACAGATATTGTTGTCAACATTTCTTGCTGGCAATCTTCTCCAGGACCCTGGAGACTTCTCCAGGACACTTCCACAAGAGCAGAAGTGTGCAAGTGAGGAGAGACTGGGGGAAGAGGAGTAGGAAGGCTTCTTTTGCTGTCTTCTACCTACCTGTGTTAAATAAAGTTCAGATGACTGACAGGAGACAGAGGGACTAGATGGTTTTAAGGTAAACTGGAGAAGCCCTCATTCTTTCCTTCTGGTAGTCCACTGTGGCCTGGAAGAGCCTAATGGGCTTGCAGGTTGACCCCGAGCCTGTTTTTCATTCCTTCTCGTAGCAAAAGTGTGAAATCCTTTGAACAAAACTTGGAGACTTTTTTTTATCTCTTTCTTTCCTGCGATAAGTTATTCCTCATTGAAAGGCAATAGAATGCTCTTTCAATGAGCTAGATAGCTGAAGATGGGAGTTAAATCAAGGGTCTAGCTTATCTCTATCAGCCAAAAACAATCCAAGCCAAAGGAGCTGATGACAAATATGTGAGAAATCAAACATATTTGATGATAAGGAAATAACGCCAGAAACCTTGCATTGACTTGGTTCATCCTTATTCATGAACAGAGATGAGTCACAATCAGGCACTGGTTTGAACTTAGTTCAGCTTTTTCATTCTGTTGCCCGCCCCTATTTCTGTCATATGGAATAATGATTTTCTAGCAGGAGTCTAAGGAGGCAAGTTAGAATTCAGTTTTTGTGTAGTAGGCTCTTTTGGGGGTTTTGGGTTGGGATTTGTTGGGTTTTTTTGTTTATTTAAACATGCATATGCTCAGAAAAAAAAAAAAAAAAGCCCTTCAGATGAAGTTCCTCTAAGAGCTGAAAATAGAGCATTTTAATTTTATTGTTTAATTTCCATTAAGCATTGACTAGTTTTCATGGGAAGGACCAGTAACAACGCTCACGTTGCCAACTGATGCTAAAGCATGGTTGAAGAAAGACTCCCTGAACATATTAGCAACACTCTCAATGTTCAGTGAGGGGCTTAAAGTACGCCATCCGATTTGTACTTTGAAAAAAATAACTGAATATGATTAAAACGCTTGCAAGACCACCCATATTCTATGGCTGGACTTACTCAATAACTTACTAAATAACACTGCTCTTTTCAGAATGGCTCCTCCTGGCCAGCAAAGCCTGAAGCTTATTCTTCACCTTTCTTTTAATTAGTTGAAATAGTGAGCTTTTTCCAAGTCACTGTTAATACATATATTTTCATAGTTAAGCTATGACAAATCTGGTACTGGAAAGAAAACAGAATTCCAGAAGCCATATATCTATAAATATTTGTCAAACCTAAGTTTTCTACAGATAAGTCCTTTATGAAAAAATACATTAACAGTAGCACTTCTGAATGCCCTGACGAAAATTAAATTTTACAATGGAAGTCAGTTTTCCTCCCATGGCTTAACAGATAATAAATCTGTTTTCTGAATGAAAGACTTCGTGCAATATAGGTCAGAAACGGAAAGGCCAATTGTTGGACGGTACTGCTTTATCTATGACAGCTTGAACAGTTTTGAAAATCTGACCTTCAGAGCTGAAGGACTGCCAAAACCTGGACACTTTAGCATTGTGCTTGGGCTCACTGCTAAATAAGAGTTGCAGAATCACGCTCTCTCTTGAGTTTTCTCAGTTTGAAAGCACCTGCACCCCCTTCTTCCTCTATAACAGGACATTGGCTAGTTGCTGAGCCTCAGCAGAAGCATGAGTCGAGCCCTAATTCCCTTTTATGTCACCATTTTATGTGCTCTGTAGTCAGTCACACCTGGGTGGAATGGAAAAAATCAAGGCTGGGATTCAATTTGAGTCCTCAGTATAAATGTTTTTTTAAGGAACAATCAAATTACTCCTGTCTGCTTCAGGCACATTTACCTATTTTTTTCTTATTGTGTAAGAGAAACGGCCAATTTGTCTGTCAAAAAGAAAAAAATGGTGTCAGATGAAGAGATGTTATCTTTTTTAGATTCCAGCATAACTAGTTTTCAATTATGTACTCCTAAATTTGTGGGGCTATTGGTAATTAACACTATTACAAGTATAATTTCAAACCATCTAGCAGAATTTTGGGGCGTTATTTTTTACGATGGCTCACTTCTGTCTTACAACACGGTACTCTGGAACAGTTTATCTGTCTTGCTTGGTTCATCACAGTTCATGGTCATACATCTATCAGAAAAAAACCCATACTTGTTTAATAACATGAAGATACAAATCTGAAGGGACTTTTTCATGGGGAAGCATGTAAAACATTTCATTTCATCAAGGACAGCGTTAGCTGGAAATAAGATTTCAAGGAAGGAAAGAAGAAGGAAAAGCTATAGCGCTGCAAATAGTGCATTTTCAAACACAGCTTGAATCATAAAATAAAAAAGGGTGAGGAGATTTCACTTTCTAAGACCGCAAAACAATTTGATCCCTATGAAAGATATTCACACTACATATTGCTCAGCCCCTTTGATGCTTTGTTGATAAAATCCAAAGTTGTTTAGAGCAAATTAGAGTTGATTTGATTTTGAAACCATTGGAAAAAACAAGAATAGTTTGCAGCACTGATAAAACAGCGGTTTACTCTCCCAACCCAGACCACAGTTGTTTGAACTCCAGGCTTTATGCTTTCCTCTGTTTCCTCTGACCCTGTAGTTCTTCTTTGTCTTGTTATTTTGCATTCCAGTTTAACAGCAAACCTTCACTGAATGGAACAGGGTTAGTCTGGGACTATAGCTTTCTATGTATTTCTAAAGGGATTTGTAGGTGATCTTTATGAGTGCTGCTATATTTTTAGTAGTCCTCTCACTTGCCTATTAAATACAGGGCTGAACAATAATAATTACTGCACAAATACCAAGGTCCCAAAGTAATACCACTCACTTCAATGAAGAGCTGCTATGAAAGCACATCAGAAAAATAACTCATGGTGACAAGAGATGGGGAAGAAGGGAAAGAAACTGCAGTTCAAAGGGCTTTTTGTGAGGGAACATAATTCATTCACGTGTATACAAGGTTCTTTCCCCCATTGTTTGCATTTTCATCGCAATAAAACAGGCCAATGGAAGTGTCTTGCGGGCAGAAAGTGAGTTCTTTAATGGAAATGTTGATATGGCTGAAGTAAAGCAAGGTCATGAGGGGGTATCTCTGGGAGGCTGGAAATGAGGCGGATCAGCTAGGAGGGAACCAGCTCTACAAGGGGTAGAAGGGGGACGTTAAATGTGGCATCAAACTTAAAGAGTAGCAGGGGGCTACAAAAAGACCTGCAAGGTGTAGCAGGGGAGATGCCAAGGAGTGTCAGTGAAGACACAGTTTCTTTTCTGAACTGGAAATTTTAGGGCCATCTTCCATCAATATCCTTGTGGCAGTGCAAGAACAGCGAGGGACCGCCAAGATATTCAGGTGCATACTGGTTTAACTTTTATTTTGGTTGTAAATCCAGTATTGCTTTGGTGAAGGTGAGCTGTTTGTAGCTGTATAATATTTTCGTTATTCAAAATTATTCATTATTATTCATTAAATCATTTTAATAATCAAATTATTCATTATTATTTCATTTCATTATTCAAAAGTATTCAGTACTGCAATGGAAAACTCTATATTTGTTTATTTTCTCATGTTATGTTTCTGCTCTTTCAAGATTGCTGCAAACTAAGAATGGTTTATTTTATTAAACTTTTCCCTGTTAATAGAAATGGAAGTTTTGTTGAGAAAGCATCAGTCTTTTAAGGATTTATTTTGGTTTTGGCAAAAAATGTATTTTTCATATCCTTTTAGTTTTGTTTATGGAGCTTACAATCTTTTTCTTTTAGGTTAGAAAAGGAATTAGAGAAGGAAGGAAGTAATGTAAACAGAAAAAGGCATTTCCTTTTGTCCCCAAATCTTAAGAATATAGAAGATAGGACATTTGACATTGTTTTCTCTCATTCTAGCATTTCAGATTTTGTCTTTCTTTCATACATTATGTACTCCACCTCTTAGAAAAACTTTTGTATATATGCTAATGCTGTCTTGAGACAGGTCACCTGCTTGGTTCAGTAGACCACGTCATTGCTGAACTTTGGCATTAGGGGAAAAAAAGGGGTCAGTGGCTTTGCTCATGTTTTCTTTTAAACAGATTAGCTTTGTAGACCTGCCTCATCTCACGTTTAGACAGTGAAATACAGCTGATCACAAAAAAACCCCAAACAACAAACCAACCCCTGAACAAAAAAACCCGAACAACGCAACAACCAAAAAAAAACCTAGGCTTGTCATAAATGCTGTCTGCAAATTCTGTATGGGAACCCTATTTATAAATAGATTTCTGCCATTCGGGTTGAAGACTCCATTCTCTTCCCTGGTGAGGTGTGGGTGTGCTAACCAAGCAGCTGAACGGGGTGAATAATACTCTGGTATTACAGGCACTTGGAAGACATTTCGAGATTTCTAATGCACAAAAATAAAGCTGATGAGACCATCACGACACTTAATATTCTTCTTAACACAAGCAGGAAATGAGACCAAATTTCAGACGTATTTCTTGAATTACTGCGGTTTTCCAAGTGCCCTTGAAATGTGTTGCATGTAAACAAACCTCTGGGTTGGATAACCAAACTAACACAAGTGACCGCTTTACTTCCCAGTATCAAATTCAATTTCAAAGCCTAGGAAAAGCTTAAGGACATAGAATTCCAACATATCTTCTGCCTTCTTTTTTTTTTTCTTTTTACCAAAATGTAAATTACAGATTGAATTGTTTATGATTTGAAACATACTTAGAAAATACGCACTACTTTAATTGAGGGTACATTTATTGTAACTCTACTATGGACCTGCTCACTCACAGTATATACCGGCTTTACCACGGCACATTTTGTCAGGATTTGTGCTAAGCAGAGAGCACCATAATAGAAAGTTCTCTTTACAAAGAGCATGTTTATTTCAAGTATTTTGTGCATGTAGATGTTTTCAACGTGAGCTGGCAAAACCCACTTTGCATAAAATGTGCAACAATGAGATAGTACCTTTCCTAAACAAAACGAGGTTGTTCTGTTTGCTTGTTAAGTCTGCTTTAGCAGTTCTTAGAAATGTCATTTATTAAATGTCAAGCTAATTACTTGGAATATCAACCTGGAAAAGCAAACCTTTGTGGGTGCACTTTCAGAAGCCTTATTCTTCTCTGCTCACAGTCTGTCTGGTACATTTCTAGTAAACAAATTGATGTTTTTCCAAAGGTACTAAACTATTTGCTAAATATGTGTCTTTGTTTAGAATACAGAAGGATGTTTCATCATACTTTAATAATACTTTAATGAAAGGAAATACAGACTATATTTTTATTTTACATAACCGGGTTTTTAAAATGTTGCTGTGATACACAACAAATGAATTATAGAAAATTTTCCAGGTCTGGCAGGGAGCAGTTCCACTTCTGTGGGGTAGCAGGAATTGGTTTTGTTCTTGCTGCTGAACATGACACCAAAAGTACAGTTAGTCCCAATTCAATAGCTATTTCACACAGAATCACAGAATTGCTATGGCTGGAAAGGACCTATAAGATCATCGAGTCCAACCATTATCTATCTCTACCAGGCCCACTTCTACACCATATCATTGAGCACCCTATCTAGAAGGCTTTAAAATATATCCAGGGACGGTGATTCAACCACTTCCCTGGGCAACCTATATTAGTCCTTGACAACCCTTTCAGTGTAGAAGTTTTTCCTAATGACTAACCTAAACCTCCCCCGGCGTAACTTCAATACCATTTCCTCTTGTCCTGTCAGTTGTGGCATGTAAGAAAAGACCAATGCCCACCCCCCCCTCGCCCCGATGACATCAAAGCGCGGCGAGGGCGACTCCGAGGAGGAGCAGGACGGCGCCGCCGATGACGTCAGCGGGGCGGGGGGCGCGGCCGGAAGCGTCGGGCGGGGCGCGGGGGTCGGCGCGGGCGGGGGGGGCGACGAAGGCCACGCCCTGGGCGTGGCCCCGGATCCAGGCGGCGTAGGCGCTGACGCGGGTGTAGACGCCGGGGCGGTTGGGGATGGCGCAACCTTCCCCCCAGCTGACGATGCCGGCCAGGACCCAGCGGCCGCCGGCCCGGCAGACCAGCGGGCCACCGGAATCGCCCTGTGGCCACCAGAAAGGGTCAATGGAGGTCAACCGAGGTCAACCAAAGTCAACCAGGGTCAACTGAAGTCAACCAAGGTCAACCAGGGTCAACCACGGTCAACGGGAGAAGTTGAGACCATGAGGGCCACCAACAGCTGTTGGCCTGGTAGACCAGTGGGCCACTGGAATCGCCCTGTGGCCACCAGAAAGGGTCAATGGAGGTCAACCGGAGTCAACCGAGGTCAACCAAAGTCAACCAGGGTCAACCACGGTCAACGGGAGAAGTTGAGACCATGAGGGCCACCAGCAGCTGTTGGCCTGGTAGACCAGTGGGCCACCGGAATCGCCGTGTGGCCACCAGAAAGGGTCAATGGGGGTCAACCAAGGTCAACTGTGGTCAACCAGGGTCAACCAAAGTCAACCGGGGTCAACCAAAGTCAACCAGGGTCAACCACGGTCAACGGGAGAAGTTGAGACCATGAGGGCCACCAGCGGCTGTTGGCCTGGTAGACCAGTGGGCCACTGGAATCGCCCTGTGGCCACCAGAAAGGGTCAATGGGGGTCAACTGGGGTCAACGGGAAGGGTTGGGGACACCAGGAGGGTTGAGGTCACCATGAGGTTCACCAGGAGTTTTGGGGTCACCAGGAGGTCTGAGGTCATCGGGAGGAGTTGAGATCACGACAAAGGTCACCAGGAGGTTTGAGGTCACCAGGACACCACAAAGGTCACCACCAAGTTCAGCAGAAGCTTTGAGGCCACCAGGACAAGTTTGAAGCCACCAGGAGAAGTTTGAAGCCACCACGAGAGGTTTGAGACCACCAGGAAGATCTCCAGGACCATCACGAGAAGGTTTGAAGCCACCAGGACAAGTTTGAAGCCACCAGGAGACGTTTGAAGCCACCACGAGAGGTTTGAAGCCACCACAAGAGGTTTGAAGCCACCACGAGAAGTTTGAAGCCACCACGAGAGGTTTGAAGCCACCACAAGAGGTTTGAGACCACCAGGAAGATCTCCAGGACCATCACGAGAAGGTTTGGTGGCCACCAGGAGACGTTTGAAGCCACCATGAGAAGTTAGAAGCCACCACAAGAGGTTTGAAGCCACCAGGAGAAGTTTGAAGCCACCACGAGAGGTTTGAAGCCACCACAAGAGGTTTGAGACCACCAGGAAGATCTCCAGGACCA
>JAVSBS010001452.1:0-16716 GCA_033124195.1 Coracias cyanogaster
CTCAGAGTGAAAATTTCTTTCTTACATCTAATCTAAATCTCTCCTTCTGTTTAAAGACATTAACCCTTTGTGGTAGTTTAGTAAAGTCGTGGTGGGTCTCTGCAGTAGCTGGGCCACGTGGCCACCGCCGCTACCTACCCCCCCTGCCACAGGCCACGGACAAAGAAAGGAAAAAAAAAGGTTTTAAAATGCCTTTTTGAGTTGAGATAAGGAAGGTTTAATACAGATACACGTAAGAAGCAATTCCAGTAACAAAAGCAATAAAAACAGTAGGAAAGAAGCAGTACACTGAAAAAGGCAATACCGGGGACAAAGGGATGGACTGAGCACACATGCGTGCCCCGAACCACCAAACCCGGAACCGGCCCCGGGGCATGATGTTAGAATGGTATAGAATAGCCTGTCTGCACCAAATTAACCCTGTCCTGGACGAACCAGGACACCCTTTTCCTATCATTACAAGCCCTCATAAAAAGTCCATCCCCAGCTTTCTTGCAGGCCCCCTTCAGATAATGGAAGGCCACAATAAGATCTCCCCAGACCCTTCTGTTCTCCAGGCTGAACAATCCCAACTCTCTTAGCCTGTCCTCATAGGAGAGATGCTCCAGGCCACTGATCATCTTTGTGGCCCTCCTCTGGAACTGCCCCAACAGGTCTATGTCCCTCTTGTACTGGGGGCTCCAGAGTGGAGTATCACAAGAACAGAATAGAGAGGAAGAATCACCTCTCTTGACCTGCTGATCATGCTTCTTTTTTTGATGCAGCCGAGGATACAGCTGGCTTTCTTAGCTGCACTTGTGCATTGTTGATAAGCAACAGGATTTCTGTATACCAATCTTTGCTAGTAACTATAAACATTGAGTGTTATCACTCCTAGAAGCAGACACTATCTGCAAAAATAAGCTCTTAGCTTCAGAAAGTGCCGTTACTTAGGACTTACTGAAGAGTAAAATTCCTGAATAAAATTAGTTCTGTTGTAGCTTAAACCAGGACACTTGTCTTCGCTTTGTCTTCCTACAGGTTTTATTCAGATATGTGTCAATTTTCTTCTTCAAGTATATGCCCATTTGGATTCTGATAATGCCTCCAGAGGCTCCTGTGCAGTTTTCTTCTCAATAACTACCTCTCCTCTGGGAAGATTTTACTTTAACAGTGCTAACAGAGCTCCCTCCCTAGGCACTGGAGGCTCCCAGGACACAGGGTCAGTGCATTGCTCTGCTTCAGTGTAGCCATGTCAGATTTTGTTTTTAAGATGTCTCATTCAACCTATCTTGGAATATGAATCCTTTCTCTTCAATAGATAAGCCCATGGTTTTGGCACTAAATTCATGAAAATAGCCAGTATGGAGCAAGAACTGTGTGAATTTCCTTCTATTGAATGCTGCAACATGCTAAGCTGCTGTGGCCCAGACGGAGCTCCAGATGGGTGTCAGACATCCACCTTTTTATGTTTCTGGAGCAAACCTTCCCCTCTTACCATGCTGGCATTTGCAGGGAGCATACCTCATGCCTGACCAGGGACATGGCCATTTGTGTAATAGAGCTGATGCAATGTGTTGCAAACAGAATGTGCACTGTGCTTCATCCTGGGGGATGAAAAAGCCTTCATCCTTTTTTAAAAATTTGTTTCTTCTTTAATTGTTTCAGTGAGGATAACCAAGCCATTCAAATAGAAAGCTTGTGGCTGTTCCGTGTGTGAGAAATAAGCAGTAACTATCATGAGTGGGAGATGGAGCTCCTGGACCTCTGGAGTGGGCACCCTGAGAGTAAGGTGCTTTCATTCATCTGCATCCATTAGTGACCTGGAGAAGGCGATTTTGACTTACTAACTTGGCTTTCTCTGCTGCTTGGTGATGCCTTGTAAGGCAGTGCTGAATGACTGGGTTCATCTATGTGGTGTTTTTCAGGGAGAAGCAAGCAAGCCAGCTAGAAGCCCACCCCAAAATGTAGGTGACATTTCCACAAATATTGCTGATGAGCCCTGCAGAGGCATGACAATAGAGTCCTCACAACTCATAAAAGCTCTCCTGGCATTTGTGTCAAGTATCAGGGAAAGAGGAGCAGCCCTCTTGACTCCTCAGGAGATGCCTTCTGACATCTGCCACAGGATAATGATGGATTTTACCACAGTTTGCAAAACTGCAGATATTTGTCCTGACTATGAGTTTCACTTCCAGGAATCTGGGAAGGAGAGTTTATGTCAACTGAAATATTGAATGGATTCACACTGTATAATTTGCTGGGTGATCCGGATTAAACATGAAGTCCTGCGTTGCTGAGTGGTTCACTGGAGGTTTTTCTTCTCACCTGTCTGCCTTTCCTGTATGTGAGACCTGGCTGCTGGTTGCAGCTGTGAGACAGAGAGCTAGAAGGTCCAGCAAGGTGGCTTTTCTGGGGCGTGAAAGCCACCGGGTGCCACCTCAACCCTCCATGAGCAAACCCATCCCCAATATTGACCTTTAGTCTTGCCTGTGATGAGCAGCAACTACTCTCTGGTTTTCATATTGCTTTGCTTTTCCCTTTTGAACAAGACTTGGCATTATGTTATTTTGTCCCATTATTTGTTGGTTTTCTTAACGAGTTCCTCTAAGGAACCTTATTTAAGCAAACAAAATTTGAGATGTAAATTTTAGAAATATTTGAAGTGCATATGTATCTTTGTCAGGGTTCAAGCCCAGAAAAGAGGGAACAGACAAACCAACAGATGGAGAAGGATGCAGCCAAAGGAATTGCTCCATGAAGGAGGCTCTTTAAGCTGTGAGGCTGCTTTGTACTCGCTATTTTTACCTTCATTTGGATTATAGCGTCAAAGTAACTAAAATAACCAAAGTACAGAGAGTCCTACTCAAAGGAAATTATGTGCTTAAGGATTTCCCTGCTTGAGGAGAAAGGAGGAGTTTATTTACCTTAGACACAAGCTAGATGGTGCTAGAGCACACAAGTAAGATGGTGTTCACCTAACAGCTCTTTGAAATTAGGTTGATCAAAAGAGACTATCCTAAGGGAAACTCTTCAGTGTTAGCGGCTTTTTAACACTTGGTTTTGTCTGCTACTTTTTTTCTGACTGTGTAAAAGTAGTTTCTACTTCCCCGAACCTCTCAAAATGCCCTGCCAAATATATTAACTGAGGGAAACCTCTCTTTAAGATTCCTATATTGAACTGATTAAGGCAGACGACCCTGCTCTGTGATTTCCAGTAAGGTCAGTTTTGTCTCTCTCCTTCACTCCTCTGTTTGCATTCCATCACGAGAAGAAGTCAGACATTGCCCAACGCCAAAGAGCAGCTGTGACACGTATGTATTACTGAGTGTAGCAAAAGGAGTAAAACTGGAAAAATTGAATATATTCAATGCATTTAAATATGCCTGAAGATTAATAACTTCATTGGCAGAGTGCCCTAGTTTTCTGACTAATGGACACAAGCCAGCAATGCGTGCTTGCAGCCCAGAAAGCCAGCCATATCCTGGGCTGCATCAAAAGATGCATGGCCAGTAGGACAAGGGAGGTAATACTCCTTGTCTACTCTGCTTTGGTGAGACCCTACCTGGAGTACTGCGTCCAGTACTGGAGTTCTCAGCACACGCAAGACATGAACTTTTTGGAGCAGAGGAGGGCCACAAAAATGATCAGAGGGCAGGAACACTTCTATGAGGAAAGGCTGAAAGTGTTTGGATTGTTCAGCCTGGAGAAGAGGTGGCTCTGAGGAGACCTTGTTGAGGCCTTTCAATACTTAAAGGGGGCTTATAAGAAAGATGGGGGAGAATGAAAAGTCTCAGTCTTTGTTGAGTTTTTTTGATAATTTTATGAACTTTAGCACAGTTTTGCTATGAAATTTATTTTCAATCTACAGTGGACAGAGGCTATGGAGAGGTCCTACTTAGATATCAAGCCACTGGACATTTTGTGTCCATTTGCCTGAGTTTGGAAGGAACATGCAACTCAACCAGAAGTCTGTCTGCCTTTTAAGAGCTTTGGAGGTTTTGGTTTGAACCAGCTGCCATTACAATCAGCTCAGGATAGCTGCTTGATGAAGGAAGCCTTTCATACCCTTCTTTCTAATACTGACTATTTTATTTGTTACTCTATCAAGGATGTACCTCAAGGTCCTGACTGGGAGTTGTCATTAATGAAGAATTAAGATCTCTGAACCCCTAAAACTGCTGCTTACCACTTTATTCATGATCCAGTTCTGAGACCAACAAGAAACAACCAATTCCAAAACTTCCAGTGAATGCTTTATTTTCATTCATCACTACCAGCTGGCTTGCCCTTAAAATTTGCCTGCAGGGAAGGACTAGAGGCTTGCTTGTGAATAAAAAAAAAAAGATTAAGATTTCATGAGACATTTGCTGCCAACATGAAGACCACCAAATCTTATTGTGCTATTACTGAAGAAAACATTTGTCAGATGAGTTATTTTTACTAGCTCTAATTTCCTAGACTTCCAGAGTTCCCAAACACACTCTTCCCTAACTGAATAATGAAAATTTTCTGCAATCATTTCCTAGCCCATAACCAGATACTATTTTCTTTGGATCCCTCATGCATTGGTTTTCACCAAACTGATGAGCTTACTACTCTTATAGTAATTTCATTTTCTCTCAATAAGGGAAAGAAAGGCATTAAAAACCACCCCTCAACCCCATATGTTGAGAAAGTATGCTAACCTAGACAACAGGCTGGCTGATATTCATAATAATATTTTAACTGAACTGCAACAAAAGTTTCCACTAGTCTTTTGGCTGTTTGTGAGTACTGTATGAAAGCATCCACATTTCTCAAAACGAATCTGCAAAGTGGCAATAATTTCTGGGTTTGCAGTAGAAGAGTGGAGGTTGAGAAAAAAACCCACAGGTTTAAAGGAAGATGGGATTGTCTTCCTGCCACTTAGTTTACTGTCTTTGATGCGTTCAGCTATGTGCTGCTTGGAAATCAACCAAGGATGTTGCAACAGATGTCTGAGTAGTCACTCAGCTTGGCATTGAAGATTCAAGCAGTGCTGAGCTTGAAGTCAGCTGGTGGTAGCACTTGACCCAAGTTCAGTGATCACACCCCAGGGCTTATTGAGCATGCAGTGATTGTTGGTTGATGTTATTCAAGCAGATGTTCAGCTGGCAAACTTGCCTTACTCTGTTGTTCTCTCCTCTGCAAAAGCATGGAGAACATACTATGTTGGGTCTTCCTGGAGAAGAAATTCAGGCTCTGATGAGAGGAACTTCCTGATTGTGGCAGCCAAATGTTCCCACTTGGAATTCAATATGTGCCCCTGTCCATCTCAGAGCGAAGCTGCACAGTTGGTTGGGTTCACTGGCAGCCCTTCCAAGTTTGCTGCCTGGTCTGATTTATGAAACGAGCTCTGTAAAACCAATTCCATATGTTTATTTTACCAGAAATCCTATTGGTTTGTGATACCACAATGAGCATGTTCATGGATATCTGATCCCTGTCAGGATAAGACAAAGATTTGCTCTACAAGGAATTTTAAGTCAAATGTTAGTTCTGCCTCAGCCCAGATTATATATGTGTTGATAAACATTAATTTGGTTTAGTCCTGCTGTGAACAACACAAGATTTACATTTAGTGTTTCTAAGATTGTTCTTACCTAACACTTAAATATTAATCATGTTTTTTGCCAAAAGCAAAATGTTTGGCTCCTAAGGGGAGAGATCTCTCAGTGTCCTCCTGTCCCCCCCTTCTCACAGCTGTATTTGCCTTGTCAGCCATTCAGTCTCTGACTTTGCAAATTGATACCTAGATCTGCTGTGCGTGAAAAATCTCTGCTCCACATCCTGCCAGGAGTCATTTTGTTTTGTTCCTCTGGCATCCAGAGGAGGTTTTCATCCCCAGGAATTACACACTTCCTCTGCCAGGAGTCATGGATGCACAGTGTGGCTGGCACAGGGCCACCATGCGCCGTACCTGCCTGCTGCTGAGCGGGGATACGCGGCTGAGATCAAAGGGCTCTGGGCAGGAGGCCTCAGAGAACTCCTGCTTCTCATCCATCCTGAGGGGTTTGCTGGCAGGGTCACCTTGGGTAAATGGCTTCTATCCTCAGAACAGCCAGCCAGAAAAACTGTATGTGCGTGACATAGCAGGGAAACTTGCTAGATTTAGAAGACGATAGTAAGTATTTAATGCTGTGTGCAGATGTTTTAAGTATATTTGTGTATATAATATTTCATCAACATCAAGGATTGTAGATGTTTGTCCTGTTGTGAAGTCAAATCCATCTGCATCCTGTCCTGGATTCTGACATCATGTTTATCTTGTCATGAGCTGAGGCCTTTCTCTATTCTCCCCAAACTCAAATCCTTTAGTTTTATTCTCTAAGAAAATGCATTGTTCTTACATATCCACCTTTTTAGTGCTGGATTGCCATATTACTATTGTTATTTTGTTTCTAGAAATGCTTGTAAAAGCCATGTTCTTTTTCAGGAAGGTGAAGAATGGCTGTCTCACTGGTTTTCAACACCATCACTGTCATCAAAACAGTGATCTGCACTACTGGCAGTTTCAGGATATCTTTCTTTGTACAAAAGGATCGTCTTCAAAAGCATAAGGTCATTAAGCTCTACAAAACCTTTTCTACCAGTAGTTAGATTTAACTACTTTGAATTAACTACCATGGAAAAAAAAAGACAGAACAAGTAACACAATCCAATCACTTTTCTGGTCTCTCGCTCAGAGTACTACATATATCTGTCTCAATTACAAATCTTTAAAATTAATAAAGGATTCACTTTCAGCTAAGGATGGACTAAGGATAACAATATGATCTATTGGAATGGAGTTTTCTTTTCTTTTTTTTTTTGTTTGTTTTGCTTTCATTCTGGGATCCTATTCTGTGCTATAGGGCTTTCCAATTTAATGAACAAACCTCTTTCTCCTCCAGCCAAGAGCCAGGCATATATTATACGTATGCATGAATGCTTATTTCTGTAAGAATTTATTATTATTACCTTTAAAAATGCACATAAACATTACTAGATATGAAATGTTTAGAGCTTGTAGGGCTGAAAAATGTGGTGATACCACTTTAGTTTTATCACAGCTTTGTCCTTTGCATGACTGAAGGACTTACTCTGTTGAGAAAATCACATGCATATCCTTGGAGAAACCTTTTCCTTTTCCTTTCTTTTTTGTTTTCTTTTTGCAGACATAATCTACATGATGGTAACAAAAATTAAGCCTTGGTAGAGTTTTGCCAGGAAAGATATTAGGATGTTTTCCTATTCTTCTCTCATTCATCTTAGAGGACTGAGGTGGGGGAGGATTTGATTTGGTTCTGGTTGCTGCCAACATGTGCATTGCAGAAAGATCTTTGGGAGACTCAAACACTGTCATGCAGGAGCTACTGGTAGTGACAACTGCATGTGATTTAAAAAAGGCATTCACTAATTCCTTTTGTACTTCTGACAGGAGCTTGTGAAAATAGACCAAAATGGTGGTTTTCACTACTC
This sequence comes from Coracias cyanogaster, assembly GCA_033124195.1. NCBI lineage: Eukaryota > Metazoa > Chordata > Aves > Coraciiformes > Coraciidae > Coracias > Coracias cyanogaster. Next base: position 7,462 of record JAVSBS010001452.1, read on the forward strand.
AAATCAGTGACCAGTGTGAAGAAATATACTTTCTTCTGAGTCAAATTGCCTGTAGCACGTGCCAGTGTTCAGTCATGACACCACAGTGAGATAATTTCAGTATGAAGCGTGTTGCAAGGAGAAGCTTCTGTCACCCATTCTGAAAGATCAAAGGCCTCCAAGATGTGCATATGTTTCACAGTCAGCAGTAATTGGTTTTATGTTGAGCTTCACTATGAGATTGGTTTTGAATTTTGTCTATCTAACATAATTAAGATTTACCTAGCCTATAGTGTTAAGAATTGTATTAGAATTAATTTGCCTAACGACTAATACCTGAACTGTTGTTTTTAGACACTCTTCCTGGGCAAGTCCACTGAAAGTGGAAATATTGCCTTCATTTTCCCAATGGTAAAATCCATACCCTATTCTCTAGCTTGGATAAACCTCCTTGTACTATGTAGGGCATTCAAGTTCTTTATGTGCCTTTAAAAATGGAAGTAACATGACAATATTGGGACTTCCTTAGCTCTGTTTGGTGTTCACTCTGGATATCTGCTCAGCCTGCTCTCATCCTCTCCCACCCACAGACCATCAGAGCCTTCTTCAGTCTTCCCTCTCCCACATCTCCCTGGCTTCCTCTGGCTCCCAAGAGCTCTCTCCAGTGACTCTCTCCCAGTACCTTGCTGACCAGTAGCAGAAGTCAAGTGAGGTGAAGCTAATTTTACTTAGTGTGTTTGCTCCTAGTTTGTGCCCTCCAGGTTGTGCTTGGGTCAGCCGCCTCCCTTGCTTTGTCCCTAACACAACACTGCTGATCTTCCAAGTATTTATACACTGCCTTTAATTTAAACACATAAGGACAAAGCGTTCATAGGTGTGGAGCCTGCAGCTGACTTGAACTTGGTCTGGCTAGAGAATTAGTGCCATTTAAAAGAGTATGGTCTTTTTTTGTGGTTGAAGAAATACAAGTTGAAGGGTGGTCAATAAGATTCCCACTGGTCAGTGTCAATACCCTGGTGAGCACCCTGGCAGCGCGGCATCCTCTGTGGCTTCCCTTTCAATCAGCAATGAATGTCTAAGGGGAAACCCAGAGCTCAGTTTACCAGTAAGTCCAATTCCAGAATTCCAGCTGAAGATTTTTTTTGTGGGAGGTGGGTGTTGGATTCAAGCATTACTAGATCTTGAAACCACAAAAGGCACTTAGCCTTGTGGGTGCCTCCTGAACACTTATGAAAAGTGGGCTCCTCCAGCTGAATGTGGAAGGCGTTTAGAGGGATAATATAAGGAGTATGTGAGCTCCTGGTGAGGAGGATCAATGGCAAAGGGGCAGCTTTTTCTGTAGCGCCACAACCAGTTGCCATAAGTGGTGGAAAGATGCTTGTCTTGGTTCTGTGGAAGGATGCCCACCTACTCCAGAGGTGAGCACCATGGGAAGCTCTTTGCCGGCTTCTGCATCTGCATGTTCACTGTTTCCACTGCCTTTAATTTTGATCTGTACTGTACCTAGTTAAGGGTGAGGAGAAGGACAAGTCAAGGCTCTTCATGTTGATTACCTTTTGGCAGTGGATTGCTCCAGTGGGAGAGCGCTACTGATGTTATGGTGCAGGGAAAGCAAGATGGACAGGAGTTACCTGCTCCTGGCTGCTTTCCTGCCTCTTAGGATAAATCTACAGCTTACATTTTTTTCTGCAGCCTTCATCATGCTGACATCAATGTCAGTCTGCACCGACTTGTTTTCTCACAGCAAGCACAAACAGCACCTGATGTGCATATTGTCATTTTCTCAGCCCTTATGGTCTTCTCAGGTTCCTCAGGTGCTTGGCAGAAAGGGGTTATTCATCAGCAGCTTAATTCACAGCTCCTCGGGGAGTCAGGGATGCTCCTCAAGGAGGGTGAGCAGTTAATCCCAAGCCTAGCATTAGCCTCTGTCTAGGATGATCTGATAATTGGCAATGTGGAGCATGAGAATAATTGAAGAAAAAAAATGAACCACCCTGAGGAAAGAACAATACCTGAAGTTACTGTAATCATATGTCAAACACCTGCATGCCCACAAGGAAGCCCAGCTGAACCTTCTACAGTAGCTGGGGCTGTAAACTTTTTCCTCCTTAAACATGAAGTTGGAGCTGGTTGTCCAGAGGAAAGAGTGAATGCAAATGAAGTGCAAAAGCTTCAAAGGCTTCAGCTACCATTTCCTTCTGCCGGGGGTCAACCCCCTTAAAAGTGAGACTCTTTGGATAAACGAGCCTAGGAGGCACGGGGATTTCTGCCAGAACAGAGAGGCTGGGTAATCAGTCACATTAATTTGGGCTAAGTGAAGCATGAATGAAGCCTTTACCATTCATTCAATGTTAATCATATTGTTAGCTAGAAAAACAAAACTGACTCTGTAGAAATCCAGTCTAATTTCCTTTTGTTGTAAAGTTAATCCAACCATGTTGTTATTGCATGGAAGTTCTGTCTTCCTAAAAGATCTTTGACATTGGCTTAACATCTCTTTCATAATCTTAATTCTCCTGATTGAATACTGTTTTGGTATTTAGCAGAAATAACTGCTCCATATATTTTGTGAAAATAAACCTGCAATCATTTGTATACACTTGGAAAGGGAGACTACCAAACATTCATCCAGTCAGAGTGTGATAACTCTGAAATAATAAGGAATAATAAGATGATAAATACTAATATAAATAGTGATCTAGACATTGTCCAAAAGGTATAATCATGTGAGAAATATTAAGGTGTATCTTCCCCAGAAGATGAGACAGACAGATAGGTGTTTATACTCATTTTGTGGGTGAGAGAAAACAAGACTTGGAAAGGATGTCTTAATCACTGTTGTTTACAGTGTATTTTGGTTCAGTAAAGAATTAGTTCAAATTTATTACTTAAACCGGGCTAATGACAGGTCTTCTTTAATACGTCCTTCAAATACAGAACTGTACTGAAGAAAAGGTTTAGGTCAGTTAATCCAAACTTATCCCAGTCTCAGCCTCTGATGTTGAGATAATCAAATGAGTTGAAAAATACAATTAAATCCTATTTTCAGATCTGGCTTTTGAGCACACTTTGTGCCCTCCACTTAAAATATTGCCTCCAGTAACCCCGCATACTTTAATACACAAAAGCATGAAAATGTGTATACACAGACATACAGTCACAGGCAGCCAATGCATTTAACTCTCAGCCAGCTGCACTTGCATGGTGCTTGCTCTTAGTGAACCTTTGTCTGGTACTTCTTTTGTGTTTCAAGCTCATGTAATGTTGAGTTTTCATTGCAAAAGCAAAAGGATCGCATCCAGTCAGCTTGGTTCAGTATGGAGGATGGTTTGGGTTTTCCTTTACATCCAGAGTCTCAGTATAACCCATATTGCCTGATTCTACCTTGACATGCTTAAGCAGATGTAAGAGCATGCTCTCCCAGGAGAGCCCTTTCCACCCTCGTGTTCCCATCTCGCCCCTGTGTTGGTGTCAGTAGCTGCACTACTGTGTGGTACATTAAGTTCAGGTTGAGGAACACACAGAAACCTAATATAGCAAATGAATAAGCCAAGGTTAATGCCTGGTCAGACCTGTGAGCTGATCTGGCACGCCATGTAGCAGCAGCACCAGCCCTGACCCAAGAGTGGTCATCAGAACACGTAGCCAGGGACAGGCTCGTGCCTTTCAGCCACAACATGGTTTTGCACTGGCTTAAGTTGCTTGTAATGCCTTTCCTTAGCTCACATGACTGAATTTATAGTCAAAAGGGAAAATTTAGTAGAAGTTTAAAATTCTTCCTTTAAAGATAAATTTCACTGTCTAAATCCAGGAAGCAAATAAAAAATATAAACCTTTCATTCAAAAATTTCTCTTTCTTAAAGCTAGTTGCATGACATTCTGACAGGCTGACCAGTAATGTTCAAAGCCCTAAGCTAAGTAGTTTAATGGATGAAGTGCCCTCTTCGGGTTAGGTGGTAGGTCAGAGTAGTGATTTTCATATTTACAGCTACTCTTTTAGTCCCTCTGATTATCTTAATTCAGTACACTTCAGCAGAGGTCCTAGTGGTGCTCTTGTCTCTGCATGTTTTATGACCGGCCATCAGACAGGCTTTTGCATCTCCAAGGTATACATGCCCTTCCTACTCAGGGACTCCCATCTACAGTTCAAACATTTGATTTTATCTTCTTGCAGACAGCAGGACCAGATCACTGCCAAATTCAAAGGCTTTGGTTTCTGTCAAAAGCTGCTGGTGCCTGAAAGTATCACAGGACTTCCATGCAGTGTGGCATGGCATGCCAAGCTTGAAGCTCTTCTCCCTGGCTCCTCCAAATACGCATGCTATGTTGCTCTAGACATCACTGTCTGTAAGAGTGTAAAATGTCCATGCACTGCTCAGCATCACTAGTACATTCTTTTTCCTGTTAATTAACCAAATCCAGAGAAAGTTAGAATATGTGTTGTAACCACAACTCTCTAGCTGCTATCCTGCAGTATCACAGACAGGAGTTATTCCAAATCTTCCTTATTTTAGTGGATTTCTGAGCATGAGTGAGGTGCCAGGTCCGCTCTGAAAGGACGCGTCATTTTTCTCCTGGGCAGAAAGTGACACCAAGAAAGAAGACGCAACATTCCAGCACCTTTGAAAGCTAGGGAAGCTGGGCTACATTTTAGGCCATGGCAACCCTGAAGACTTGTTGCCTGGCGGTTTTGGTTGTTATGAGTGTAAAACAATTGTCTCTCTGCCTGCAGGTACTTAGGTGGGGTTATATGGGGCCATAAATCGTTGCTGGGGAAGCGTTTTCCCTGGCCTTTTCTCTATTGGTTTCGTGTGTCAGAAAATAATTAACAAACGTCTGTGAGGGATTTTCAGTAATGGCTTGTCACAGTTCTCTGTATATAAAACCTGCCCTCTAGGATAACCCCCCATGCACACCGAGGTCAAAGCCCTATGTTTGCTACTGGCAAATGTCACTGGGAAAAATGCCCATAAACTCTAAAATAACACATTGCCCATGTATTCCTCTTGGCGTTACGTGTGATGTCTGAGTACCAATAAAACTTTTACCTTTTTCCCCAGTGTGCTGAGGAAAAAGATAGCATTTTTACAGGCTGCATTTTAGGGAAAGTGTCCTGAGAAATCTTTAGTGCTCCCAAGTTTTCCATAAGCTATAAAAATACGACGTATTTATGAGCATGTTTCAATTGTAATGCTAATTGACTGAGATTGACAGCCAGAGTTTTGCCGGGAAAGAAGCACAGTTTTACGATGCTTTTTAAAGATGTTGTCCCATTTACATCTCTTACTAGGCTTATTGCTTGGTATGTGGTCCTCGGTACTCTCAGTGTCCTTCATATCTATGTGAGGGGCAGTTTCTGACTGGGTGGGCAGAAGGTTTGCACATCCTCATCTTCAGGTGTGCCTGGTGCGACTGCAGCCCCAGCTACCATGAAAGGGAAAGGCATGCGGTGCACCATGCAGGTGCTCTCCAGCCCAGGAACTCACTCATGACCTCCCCAACCACCTCAAATTTCCATCAGCTACTTTAGCAGACAAATATACGTATGAGGTCAAACGGATGCCAGACCTTGTGTGCTGGGATTATGCCTGAGGTGCCGCATCTTGGGTGGAGTCACCATCCCTGGAGGTGTTTAAAGAATGAATATATGTGGTGCTTGAGGATATGGTGTAGTGGTTAGAGAGATGCTAGGAGAAAGGTTGGACTTGATGACCCTGGAGGTCCTTTCCAACCATAACAATTCTGTGATTCTGTGATCTTTCATTATCTTTAGCTGGCATCACATTTGCCTGCTTGTGTTGAAGGTGTGTTTTTAATTTGCTTTTTCAAAATCCCGTAAGTGAGATAGTCTTAGCTGCCATGTTGTGGTCATGACTTCTTATTGCTGTAATCCTGTGGGACTTCAGATTTCCTTCTTTTCTTTTTCTGTTTCAAAGATGGAATCTGGTGACTGGAGTTGTTCGGTTTTGCTCCTCAGTGCACAGATTTAAAGGGCTCATTGAGAATTAATTTTCTGCAGCAAAGGTTGTGGGAGCATTGTTCACCTCTGGAGAGATTGTGGCCTTATGAAGGCCAGCACAGATGACCAACATCTCCTCACATTATCCTGGAGCAGTGTCCTTTGTCCCTCAGGATAAATCTAACTTCTTCCGACTCATCCACATTTTACAAGAAGTTGGGGAGAGAAACTGTCCCAAATAAATTTTGTTATGAAAATACGGTTGGGGCTTTGGCTATTTTGTTTAACAAGGTTGTTAACAGGTTGAATCAGATGTCTAAAATCCTTTTAATTTTGATTGAATGGGACAATGGTGTAAGGTTAATTAAGTGCCAATTGATTTTTGCAAACAGTATTGGAGAACACGAATTATGAAGCATAAAATTAGTTGCAAAGTTATCAACCTTCAAATGTTTTTAATCAAGTGGCTTTTAATTAATTTACAACTGTTGCATTGTTTTTAAACATGTATTGTGATTACTAAATTCTAATTAAATAATGATTGATTACTTAAAATAGAAGAGGGGAAAGCAATCTGCTCTGATAACGTCTTACTCAAAGCATAGATTTCTGCTGCCTTCCCTGCACCCCTGCCAGCACTGGCCTCTTCTGATATCAGTAATATTTTCTGTCAGAAGAAAGTCTACTTCTCACTGAGATGTAATTAAGCAGTAAATTAGTGTTGATCACGTGAACGATGAAAACTCTGAAGCACTTTGCTGGTTTGTGTAGTGAAAGCTGGTCCTGGCTGGCAGCTGAGGCTGCGCGCAGCTCTTCCAGCCCTGTCTGGTGCAGATGCTCAGGACAGAAGTGCAAGATGGGGATCCCTCATGCACCTCTCCCACCAGAGCACCCTGGTCTCCTTCCAGGGCCTTGACAGTGATGTGCTGTGGTGGTGAGAAGTGTGGCAAACCCGGGGCTGACTTGGTGCAGATACAAAAGTGGTAGAAGCATGTGCTGTATCCTGCTAGTCCTTGGTACATGTCTTTTGATGTGCCTTTATTAGACAAGTTAACAATAAGCTTTGAAGTTTTCTTCTCATTGGTTTATTTTGAGAAGAATATGAAAGGCATTCAGTGCCTGGTACACTATAAACAGGAATAGAGAAATCAGATATATCAGTAAGAAATGTGTTTGTTAGGTGATAAAGGGATGTACAGCAGCAGTAGTTTGGAGAGGCAGAGCATGAGAGAACAGCAAACAGACCTTCTCATGGACGGGTTAGGGGCAAAGGTTGCTGCCCCTCTAAGTTTTCATTCATAGCCATTACAATCATGAGACGTGATATCATGGATGTTATTCAACTACCAGTCAAGGGAACCCCTTGCAAAAGCTGGTATTGCAGAAGTGCTCTTGCTGCTTCCTATTTTGGCAAAGAGACCAGGGATGAGCAAAAGAGGGATTTTTTTCATGCTCTGAAAGCCACAGCCTTTCCAGACAGACATGGAAATGCAAAGAAAAAGAAGAGAAGTTGACGTTGAACTGCCTTCTGGATTCTTTCAAGCACCGTAAAACATAATTATATTTAATCAAGCTCTCTGCAGATAAACTAGAGAATTAATTACTCTCAGATATTATCCTTTAAGAAGCTTTTTTAAGAGAGAAGAAAACAAGTTGTAAGCCTGTCAAAGTTTGGGGTCAGTCTGCTAGACCTATGACAGATGCTCTCTGTTAACCCCTCTTTCTTCCCTCAAAAAGAGGAGAAGAGAAAGGGACTAAGGGAGAGAACCTTATGGATCACTGTTGGGTCCCCTCCGCTCTCAAATGGGAAAGAAGGGCAATGAGAGAGAGACTTATGGATTAGAAAAGAAAACTAAAACAGCTTTAATGAAGATAAAAATAATAAATGGAATGTATACAAATATATACAAAACCATGGCAATTATATCACTGTCACCACTGATGCTGTGGAGCAGGCACTAGGGAAGTCCCAGACTGGGCTTAGCAGCAGACAGGAACCAGGTTCAGGAGCTGGATGCTGGAACTGGGCTCAGGAACACACGAGTCAGGATGGAAGGCAGAAAGAATGGAGTCCTCCTTGGATGCTGGCCACTGAAGAAAAAGAAGCCAGATGGAATCAAAGGGAAGGAAGATAACTTGACCACTCGTGATCCCTCAGCTTTATATACTGAATATGACACATATGGGATGGAATCCCTTTAGGGTCACCTGTCCTGGCTGTTCCTCCCCACAGGCGCAGCCTTTCATGTTCTGCACCCCACAATGTGGTATACAAGAGTTAGCAGTGACCTTGGTCTGCACATCAACCCTTGGTAGTAACTCCAAACATCAAGCGTTATCACTGCTAGAAGCAGACACTGTCTGTGAAAGTATGTTGTTAGCTTCAGAAAGTGCTGTTAGAAGAGACTCGGCTGAAACGTAAAAACACTGAGCAGAATTAGTTTGGTTCTAAGTGAAACCAGGACAAAGTCCTGCAACGGAAGGTTAGTTGCATCTTGTGGGGTGGGAGTATCTCACAAGCTTGGAAAAGCACCGATGAAGCTCCTGTAACCTTAAAATCCCAGTGAAGACACTTTTTTCTTATTCTACTGTAGCTAATTGAGACCAAGCCTATATGTTGTTTGGTTGAGCTTTGCCTCAGAGGTATCCAGGTTAAAAAAAAATATCAGTCAGGGCATTGTTTCCATCAGGTTTTGCACTCAGCCAGCCAGGCAAGCTTTGTTTTCCTCATGAGGGTGCTCCTTCACCTTGCTGAGGCTGTTATGCCCAATGCTTCGAGGCTTGAAGCAAGTCCGATCTCTACTGCTCAGTAGTCACCATGTCTTGGGTGTCCCAAAGGGAAGAGCTCCTCAGAGGCTGAGGCTGTGTCCTTTTGCTGAGCTCAGAGGGAAGGGTCTCCATCAAACAAGATAACTCTGATTCCTTCAATATCTTGTGGAAATACCTTGGCTCAAATAAAGGAGATGATAGGCAGTAGGCAAAGCAAACAGACTTTTTGGCCTCTTTCTCTTAATGAAGAAGGAAACTGTCACTGTTCAGCGGGTCAGCACTTCTACCTTCTGTATGTGAGCTATGGAGTTATTTTCTCAATATATTAATAATCTTAAAAGGGATGGGGAAAAATCAGATCCATAGTTTGAAAATGACATAAAATATTTAAGGTAGGAAAGAAAAAAAAAGAAAAGGTGTAAATTACAATTTATTATTCGTTGGCAGTAGCTATTTCCCCCTGGAGCAGGCAGGTTCGGAAGAGCTATTAACGAATGGTCTTGCATTTTGGTGTGTGTGAGGGGGAGCACAAGCCATTCAGGTTAGAG
>JAVSBS010001452.1:16726-45377 GCA_033124195.1 Coracias cyanogaster
CCAGTGGAGGCAAGAAGTACTTCTGTCCCTCCTGGATGATGAATGAGAACAAGCCGTGAGCATGCCTCCTGCTGAGAGACAAAATTCACAGCAGCTTTGTGCCACGGGGTAGCATGGCCCTCGCCAGGGGACAGGACCCAGCCTGGCGTGGCACTGAGCAGCTGTGTCCCTGCCGAGGTGATGAGGTCTGGGATCAGTGCTTGCACTGGTGATCTGGCCAAGACCTTCACGAGCTGCTGACAGGAATGATTTGAATGATGGATTTACCTCAGGGGACACTGGATTAATTTGCAGGCGGGAGGGAGAGAAAAAGCTAGATGTGACGGTCAACAGATCACAGAAAACCTCTAGCTGATGTACTTAGTGATTTAAAAATAACAACCAAAGTTTCAGATTGTGTAAGGGATAGAGTGGAAAAAAAATTATGCAGCATTATTAATTTTCCTTTCGAGGAATTTGCTGTCCACCTTACCAGATACATGGCTCCTGTTCTGTTTGCCTGTTGTTTAGCAGAGCAGAGAGTGCTCTGAACTGGGCAATAAAAATTAATGAGAGCAGGAAAAGAGCTTCAGGAAATACAATAGGAAAAAAATAGATTTTTTTTTTTTCAGCTAGAGAGGAGATGAATGCAGAGACATGGTGGAAAGATGTATAATAACAGAAGTACAGAGAAAGAAAATTGGCCCAACTGAATTTCCTTCTAGTACCAGCATAAGAGGGAATCTTGTGAAATGAATACATAAATGTAAAATGAACAACTTAAAAGAAAGTGTTAGCTGTTAATCTTACTGAAAGGAACAAACTCAAAGTCTTTCAAAAGCTCTGTGTATCCTAAATCATTCAATTATACAATCTTTGCAGTAATCATGTGGCCATCACGGTATTAACATTTTACAAAATATCCCATTGAAATAAAGAGCTTTTTTTTTTTTTTTTTTATAAGTACTGGTTTCAGTAAAGAGTAGGGTGGGTTTACAGTCAGAAAAATCTTAATGGTCATCATCTCCTTTTCAAATATGCAATTGTGCATTTGTTGATAGCTAACTTAGCATGAGCGTGCTGCAGATTTTTTTGTGCTGCCTTGGAAGTGAAAATAAATAAAACATGGCAGAGAGATTTCAGTGAGATGTGAGTGAAATCCAATATTTAAGAAACAAAGGGGCTTTGTGTGAGGGGCTGTGGGGCATAGCACTGATCTGCCCAGGCAGTGCCATGCAGTAGGGATACAGCGCTCATGTTTCTGTGGCCAATAAGCAGTGGCTATTTCTTCTTGATGTTCACAGGAGAAGTGATTTTGATCTTTGAAGTCATGCGGAGGAACTGTCTTTCTCCAGACCTGAGGAGTGCCTACTTTGGCATCATCATCAGAATGGATCAAATCAGAGGTCCCTCAGGCATTTCACTATGTGTCCCCGAGGTTATTGTGTAGTTTCCAGTGCCTCACAGTGCCATTTAGAAAAGCCCATTTGCAGTCTTTGTTGTTTCTAGATGACTGATGAATTTGTGGGAGAGCACACAGTATGACAGAGGTCCTACCTCCTGCTAAATGGAGAAGTCTGCAGAGCTGAGGCTCCCTAGGTTTCCAGTTCAACTTATCCAGTGAGGTTTTTTGTGTAGAAGTAAGAAAAAAACAACCACCAACCACTTTTTCCTGCTCAGTACATTCATAGGCATTTCTTTAGAATTGCTCTGCTGGTCAACTAAAAAGTGGTTTTATTGTTGTTGTCGTAGTGTAAAGAGATTTACCTCTGAGATGTTTTTATGTACTTTTCAGAGTAGAACCGAATCAACGACAGTTTTAATGTGGTTTCTTATCAGATTGGAATTGTACAGAATATAGAGATTACTTATTTTTCCTCTCTTTCTTTTAAAATTGGTTTCTGATCTACCGTTTTATATAAAATTGCTTATCTGGAACAGTAAGTTTTGAAATGCTGCATGTTTGTTTGGGTTTTTTTTGGTTGGTTTGTTTGCTTGCTTTTTCTCCTGAAACATGGGACCTGTTTTTCCTTGTATTACTTTTTAAAAAATCTAAATATTCATAGATCACAGCAAAATCACAGTTTGATAACACCCCAAAGATTCAGGAGTGGTGTCATTGCAAAGGGGACCTAGGTCATTCTCCAGAACTTTGTATCTTCATTTCTGGGTTTTAGATATGTTTGTCCAGAGTGCTTTTAATTAAAATGTTTTTCGCAACATTCCTGTTCCTCATTAGGGCTCAAAAATCCCTGGATGAGGGACTGCCCTGTCCAGCAGGCAGCAGGGACATGTCCACTTAGTCCTTTTTGTCTGTGATTTCTGATGCTGCACAAGGCATTGCATGCATTGCTTAGGAACTGTAGGAAACTGCCTGCATCCTGATCTGATTTAAACTATTATGTTGTCTAGAGAAATGACATTCAGATCAAACATCTTTAAAAAAAAATCCCATATGCCATGAATTCCAAACAAAGCTGGAGTTTGCCTGGGACATAATGACACCAGCCTGTTGTGCTCTTCCACAACAGCCTGTAATTATTTCTGTCCTCAAACTGTGCATATATCATTGAGGAGCCTGATACATAAATAAAAAGGCTGCATTAATTTCAAGCTACATTAGGAATACAGGGGTAAAAATAACCAATGTCTGATAGAAAAAAAGGGCAAAATTAGAAGAAATCTGACTGGGAGGTTTCTAAGGAAGTTATAAGGCAAGAAGGAGAAAAAATTAAGCCATCAGAAAGCAAAAGAAGTTTGCTATTGCTGTGAGACTAGATACAGCATGCGGAGTCTGTGGGTTCCTATACAAGAATGTATATCTTAAAATTAGAGAATCATAGAATCGTTTAGGTTGGAAAATACCTTTAAGATCACTGAGTCCAACTGTTAACCTAGCACTGTCAATTCCATCACTAACTCATGCCCCTAAGCACCACATATGCACGTCTTTTAAATGACTCCAGGGATGATGGAGGATGGTGACTCCACCACTTCCCTGGGCAGCCTGTTCCAGTGCTTGACAATCCTTTCTGGTGAAGAAATCTTTCCCAATATTCAACCTAAATGTCCCCTGGTTTGATCATTTACAGGCTGGACAAAGGCAGCACTGCAAAGGAACGGCATAACCCTTGAGTCTTCATCTTGTCTTCTTCAAGGCCATGAGGAAGATATGATTGGATGAAGCCCAGTGTGATTTTCTAATGGGAAAATGGGTAGATGAAGCTGACAGAGGCTGTCAGGGATGTGTTGGGTGCTGCTGCTTTCTTTCTGCTATTCTGGAGTCTGCGGTTCAACTTCAAAGTCTTTGGTGTGCCTGAACACTAGCTATTTGAAATAGCAAATTGAATTGGGATTGGAATTTCACATGGAGCTTGGATTTAATGTGACACATCAAAGTATCTTCCCATCCACCCCATCTCATGTCCAGTCAGTTTATCTCTCACAGCTAAACACAGATATCCTCCATGTGCTCCCAGGAGAAATTGTTTTGGCTGCCAGAATAAGCTCTTTCAGTCTAAGGGACATTCTCTTGTCTTTTTTTTTTTTCACAGCTGCTATATATAACCAGAAAGGAGGTGGCTGCATTTTTCAAACCAGCATGTTAGAAGTTAAGCTTTTAAATCCATAATTAGGTACGTAACTCTGAGCTATTTGGTTCCTGGAAGAGCTGAACGTTCACATACTCTGCTGAAATCCCAGGGGTGACTGTTTTGGCTAGCAGATAAATGTGTGCTATATACAAAGGTTTTTTTTTTAAACCAGACTGAAACAATTCTAATCTTAAATGTTCAGAAATCAAGGCCCTTTTTAGAAGAAAGGAACATAACGATGAGTAACCTGCCTGGTGTGCAGCCATGTTCTTCCCAGAGAGCATGCTGTCACAAGAACCAGATGTGCTCAGCAACTGGTCTTGCTGCCTTTTTTTTTCTTTAGCCCATACATCAGGTCTAACTTTTCTGGCTAGGAACCAAATGGTGACTTTCATCAACATCACTCTTTTGGAAACCTCCCTCCAGCTCTCTGGCAGGGGCTTTTCCTGGAGGCAAAGCCTGGTGCTTCTGGCCCTAGAAAGGGAGCCGGTGCCTTGAGCCAGGAGTGAGGATGGAGCTGGTGGATGTCCCGCAGAGCACTGCTGTAAGCAGTCAGGTTTGCAGTGATGGGAGAGGAGAAGGGAAGAACTGCCAAGGTTGAGGCAGTGAATGCTGCAGATGAGGAGAGGCGAGGGCCAGTCTCAAATCCCCATTCTGCCTCATTCAGAGACGGGTCCTGTAGGGGAACAGAGCCCCAGCCACCCCAGGAAGGCGTGAGCTGGTGGCTCTCCAGTGTTTGGGGGCTTTCCTCTGCTTTTTCTGAATGTACAACTCCTTCCTTTTATTCTGATCCCCAAATCTGACAGGGATTCAAGATGTTTATTTTTTCTCCTCCATATTTCAGGAATTGGGAAAAAGAATTGGGCTGAAAATGAGCACAAATTTCTATTTAATTTTTAAGGGACCATGGCATTAGTCAGTTTTCCGTGTGACGTACTAACACTTAATGAATTACAAAAGGGCAAGCAATGAAGGGCCAAGGCTTTTTTATGCAAGGTGTTTTATAGAAATCTGTTAAAACCCGAGTGCTGACAGATCACACTTTCCACTAGAGTTTAGGATTACACAGCTGCTACTTATGTTATGACTACATTTGTAGTTTAAATTCAGTTATGGGTATTCCATGGCAATTTTTACTGGACTGTATATCCAAGTTAATCTCTGTAGCCTGACTGAATGGCACCAGTGAGAAACCTGACTCATGCAACACAAGCTAGCAACTTATTGCCCTATAAATACTTGAGAATTGGCTTTTTCTAAGTGCTAGCAGGAACTGATCCAAATAAATTCTTCTTCTGGCTGATACTCCAGAGTTTTCCTCTGGAGTAACCGTATTTGCAGAAATACTGAAGTAACAAGTGATTGTTTGGGAAGATGTGTTAGATTTTCCCCCCCTTTCTTTCTCCTCTCATCATTGTCTGTTGCTTGCTCTTTTACATGTCACTCTCTTTAAACAGGAAGCCCTTCCAGCTGCATCAAAATAATTTTCTTTTAAGGGTGCATGTTCTTTTTTTGTTGATCAAAAGCAATTAGAGAGAGAAGAGCAGACAGTTTCACTGAACTGTCAATGAAAATACCGTAATGAAGAGTTCATTTTGAAATAACCAATTCTCCCATTGAATGATCTGTAGCCCTGGGGGCAAGAACTGTGTGGGAACAAGATGTATTGTCTATTTCATCAGCTCTATGTTGATCTTTTGATATTTTCTAAGAACACAGTTGTATTAGTATTTTGAAAGCAACATTCGGAAGTGGGAAAGAGGGTACAATGTACCAGGATCTGACCTCACACTGGTGACCACAAGAAGTTCCCTTCTCTCTTCAGGAACATCTGTGTGCTCTGCCTCTGTTAGAGCTTTGCTATAAGGACAGAGCTCTGTGAACCTCTGTTAAAAATGGGATAAGGATGCCAAGTTCAGCTTACTGATCTTAAATAACTTTATCTGCTTAATTGCTTTATGGTACGAACTATACAGGTGATTAATGAACCTTTTTTTATTATGATCATCAATGGTTTGAAATGTTGCCCTCCTCCCCTGGGAAGGGTTTTGTAGGATGCCCCACATCCTCAGTACGGATTGCTGGCTATGCACATAAACACCTTTAGCTTATTTCATAGGCAATTGGATCCAAAGAGCATCAGCAGCTGAAAATGCAGCACATCTCTGCACTAGGTGCAGCCCCTCTGAAAGACCCTAATGGCTCTTTGTGCCCACACTCTCATGTAAATGCCTATGCCACCGGTGCCTCCAGCTCTGCCTGCCTTGCCCAGAGAATGAGAACTGAATAGATAGCAGAATGGCTCATGGGGAGACATAGGAGACAAAACAAATGCTAGAAAGACATTGAAGTATCAGAGTATCAGTATCAGAGTACCAGAGCAGTTTGCTCCACTAAGCCAATGTGCTTCATGTCTTTTAGATATACCTTGCTTAAAATCCATTAAAGAAAATGCACCTGTTTGTAATTGACTGTACTAGGAATAAAACCCGTTTTGTGCTCTTTACTCATTCTCCCTGAATGACTTCTCCAGGTCCATTCGTGCCCAGACTTTTCCTACTTTCTCCTCTACTGAAGCACTTGGTCTCTGTGGCACGCTCAGGATGGCACCATCTTCACACTCCCTTATTTGGGACATATTTTTTTCCACAGGGTTACACAAGAGGTGTCACACTTGTCAGCTTTACACATCTGATGTGACCACCCTACTCTCCCCATGTTGTGTCTTTGAAACCAAAGGAGAGGTAGGTGTGCTGAAAACCCTGGGGGAACACCTGATCCGCAGCAGGTACGTGCATAGCTCAGATGGCTGGCATAGGTGCTGAGAAGCTTAGCAGTCTGAAGCTCTTCCTTGGAAGGTCTCGTTTCCATGTCTGTTTGGTACTCATTAGACCAAATGGGTCTTGTAGCACAAATATTAGTAATAGCTTGTACACCAAAATGACTGGCTGGCATCCCTCACTGAAAGTTGAGCCAGAGAGTCGGTAATACCATTATAACTATCTTTCCTGATCCTTACTGGCCTCTTGGCATTACTTTTATAAATGTATGTCATGGCTACAGCTCAATCACAAGTGATCTCATTCAATTATACATCTGCCTGAACTAGAAGAAGCTCAAAAAATATGGAAAAAAAATGCCTTCTGCAAGTATCTTCTGGTCTAGGGTATGGTAGCCAGCGCTTAGGCACCTCACTGCAACTTGCAGTAGGCTACTTGAAAGGTATAATCATTTAGTCAATGTAATTAGCAAGAGGTCAGAAATCAGAACTGAATGCAGCAAAAAAATCTATGACCAAGTTGGTGTCTCGTTTCCCAGAGATCTGGAAAAGGGAACTTTGTCTTTCCTAACAGACTGGCCAAATACTCAGGTTGTTACAGCAACTCTCAGGCTACTGCTTCACTTCCCCACTCTGGAGCATTCAGCTGAGATTTTAGAGCTCATTACATATTTTTCTGGTTATGCCTATATTTTTTTTTAGCACGATTTCTCTTGCATAGTCTTCAGGGCATACATTTTATGTTATTTCCTATGCTAATATGTATCTATAAAAAACTTTTTCAGGAGGGCGATGTGGATCCCAAATTATTAGCTCTGCTTAATTATTGATTCTTTTCCCAATTATTGTTTCCAAATAAAATTTGTCAGTTTATGCCTCCTGACCCAGATGTAATTATAGCATGGCTCTCAAATAAAAACTGGTTTAGTGCCAGGGAAGTCTCCTTTGTAGAGACATAAGGAGACTGTTACTTGCAGCTTCTCTTACAGGGTTTGGGTCCTATTTAAATAATTAGAAAATAGTTTTCTGTCTCCAGGAGAATAGTATAAATGGCTGCCTTTGAGCATAACATTTGGTGCTGTTTTTATGCTTTTCATGTTGCAACAGCATGCTGCCTCTGTGCAGCCTGATACAACCTCTGATGTGTCCAAGCTGGAGATGAAAACCAGCAAACATAACAATTTTATTGGGTTGTCTGTTAGGATTTTATATAGAGTTTTCCAATGGGAACCAGTGCTGTTGGGGTCTTGTTGGCAAGCATGAAAGTACTAATTATAGATGAAAAATGCAACTCACTTTGATTTGAGCTCTGTAGGATTAGGTTCTTTTTTGTGTAACTCAAGGAATGTCATTTCACAGTAACATCTGATGGATGGATCCCTTCCTTATTTTGAGGATGTTCATGAAGAGCAGTGGGTTGCAAAAAGGCTTGGACATGGTGGACTAATCACCCTTTTTTTTTTTTTGATTGCTGCTTTGCTGCTTCCCATTTGTGGTCCTGTATTGTGTGGCATGAACAGCCAGTATATGACCATGGTAATTTGGCGTCCTATTACAAATTCTCAGCACGCCCATAGCTAAGCAAACATCACGAGCGTGTCCTAAAAAGGCAAATTGCCTCCAGAAAATGGCATCCAAATAATGGAGTTTTTCTTCTCGTCCTGGTGTTAAGCAACCATCTCTGGTCAGTTTGCAGACCAGAGGGGTTCAGTTCCTTTTAGGCATGTTTTGCCTCATTGCAACATTCCTCGCTAAATGCAACTTCTGCAAACTGACTTCTGTAAGAGGTTAGTATTTGTATGAATGGGGGCAGCATTCACCAGAAAGGGGTTCAATGCCCCAGGGAGGGCATGGTGTGATGCTGCTTTATTTTAAATCTAGCAAATGAATATACTCTCAGGTCTGGGATCATGTGTTGCATTTGGAATGAGGCATTCAGTAAGAATGTGCGCCCCTGTTTGGTGTCCTCAGGACCTCTAGAGAAGACTGGTTTAGGAGTTATTACTTCTCCTTGGGCAGCGTGCTCTTGATACTTTGCCTCTGGCAGAAACAGGAGGGTCAAGGTGCCCCCTGGAGCTGAGAGCTCACGAAGGGATGTTCCTCCTCTTCTTCCCCAGCTCCAGTGGGAGTCCCAATATCCTGAGAGCTCTCGACTCTTTTAGAGGCAGGAGTGACTCGCTGCTGCTCTCCCTGAGGTTGGAGCTTTGCCCCTACAAGTTGCTACTCAAGGCAAAATCTCCAGGTGCCTGCTGAGCCTGGAGCCATGCCAAGCCTTATTTCTCCTTGCTGAGCACTGTCAGAAAGATCAAAGCATTGTTGAGAGGTGGAAATAACAAATACTTATTAGCATTAAGTTCTGCCTCAGAAATTGCACCTCCCCCCCGTAATTCAGTTGTCTCTACCCTTGCTTTGAGCAAGGAAAATGTCCAAGACCCAGCTTTGGATTTCATTAACACTCTTAGAAAGCTGGGGCAAAGCCACTGGCTCCTCCAGGGTCACTCCAGCTACACACCTGAATGCCGTTTGATGACGGCAGAGCTGACATGACAGCCAAGAATGTGCAGGAACAATTTAAAACAGGAATGGAAATGTTTCCTCTTTAAAGAAAAGGAGGTGATACTGAGCCCTTTCCACATGCGAGTACCCATTTCTTAAATGAAAGCCAGGCTGAGAGCAATAGATATATCCTGCACAGATTGCAAATCATCTCATCTCATGTCTGGTTGCCAAAGTCCTGGATTTCCTAAGCTCTCTTTCCAAACTTAAAAAACTTTTTCCTAAGTATTAAATCCACGGCAAATCCCTATGGTGGATTATAATAAATGCACTTACATTAAAAACCAAACTCTTAGAATAAATGATGTGATCATCTTAAGTAAAAGCCTTTGGCTTTTGTAGAAGCTCTGCACTGCAAGACTTTCAGTTGCTGTTAATTTTGTTTGTTTCTGGGACCTGTGAGTAGGAACTTAATGGAAATACCTATTAGGGGCACCTCTCACTAAGGTGTCCTGTCCTGTGACCCACATCAGCACTTGTAAGCATGGACAAAGAGCGAATTCCCACTGTTAGCTGAGAAAAAAGATTACCCTGCTCTTGATAATTTCTCTGTGTGATTCCCCCTTTTCCCCCAGAGCTTAAAATCTGGGATTGTGTAGCTTGTTCTAGAATTTAAACCCTTAACGTGTGGTTAAGCCTGCCAAGAGGGTGAGGAAGGGAAAAAAAGGCTTAGTGAGGAACAACCTTCTTCCTCCTTGCTCACCTGAGTTGTTGTTGCTGGTGAAATCCTCCCACTGGTGCCTCTGAGTTCCCACTGGTCTGGTGGCGTCCAGGGGGCCACGTCTACTAGGTCCATGAATGACAACTAACAACAAAACCAGGAATGCTGCTTGGAAACCCAAATACTCTGCCAGCATTTTGGAGGGCAGAGTTGAAAGCTACCATCTGAAGGGCCATGGATTTTATGCAAGGTACCAAAAAGTAACAGGGCTGTTACATCTTCTATGCCATTATCTGACCTATGGGATTATCTCTCTGATTTTGCTTTGCTTGGTGGCACAAAACTGCTGGGTCGCAGCAGCAATCCAGAGTTAGTTTAGTGAGTACAAAATATACCTCTGCCTTCCACTTTTCAGAAAGCTGTAGTAACATTAACACAAACCCTCTTTTTCAGAATAGTCCTTGTGGTTAAAGAAAACAGTGATAAAAAATAATAACTTTCCATGCGGCTTTTATACCCTTTGAAGGGCTGGACTCTTTAATGCCCATTCCACCTGGAGGTAAGGTGTTTGCAGTCATGGAAGCAATGCTGAGTTCAGGACACTGGGCACGGTAATGTGTGACATGCTCTGGAGTGATCAGCACTGTATACTTAAGAAACAACCTTTGGATGTTACCTGTATTGGTGCAACCTGCCAAAAAGAAATAGTATTAACACCTTGCAAAACAACATGGTGCTGGGCAAGGACACAGTGACAGTAGGTGGTTGCATACCCTCTCCCAAGTGCTGTGGTATCTCCTTCTCATCTCTTCTAGGGTTCACTTCCTCTCCCAGGACACATCCTGTCCACCCTGGATATCTCCTTACCGTGGCCCAGCTGCACATCAGCATCAGTGTCCTCTGCACAGATCCAGCATCATGCCTGCTGCTAAGGAAACCAGATGTGCTGCCTGTATTACCTGTGTGTGCAAGGGCCATGGCACACATGTTGGTAGCATCACAGCCTCTCTCCTGATCACCTATCCTGGGCAGAGAAAGTTGCCAGGTCTCTGCTCTGACTGCATTGGGCTTCGGAGGAAGGCTGTGATGGATGAATGCTGGAGCAGGGACATGAGAGATGCCTGTGCTTCCTGAGGGTGCAGTGTGCTGTTTGTGGGAGCCCCTCATGGAAGGCACACATCCAGGGATGATCTTATGCTGCAGCCACTTGGTCAAGCACCTCTGCCAGGCAGTGCCTCCAAGCTGCAACTGGGTGCCTGGCTGCACTGCGAAACTCACAGCAGTGTGCTGCCAGGCTGTGCCACACCAGATATCATAGCTTGCAATAATTCAGCATGATCAAGTGATCAGCATCTCATAAAGGACTCCATAACCCATAAAACTGTTGAACTAATAACACAGGCACTTGTGGCCCGTAAGAACCAAGTGATGCTAAATGAGGTACCGAGGTATTATTCTCCAGTCTGTCGTTGCCCTAGTTTGTTTGTAAACTTGCAGGCATTAACCCTGATACTGATGACAATGGAGATGACTGTATTTGAGAGGCTGGAGAGGTACAAAACCCACAAATGCAGCAAAACCAAACTGCAGTTAGGAACATTTTTCTGAACACCTAGATTTACTAATAGTAGTCAAAAATGAAGTGCCCTGTGATTTTGGCACCCAGAGCTGGATCAGTGCCTGGTACTAAAGAAAGAAGATTTCACAGCACCACAGTTCTACCTTCCACCTCAGGTTAGTGAAATTACATTGAACTGGAAAAGGTGCCTTTGCAAGGAAAGAGGCTGAGTGCACTGGAAGAACCCCTGCTTACAGACTGATACAATATATGTGAACTAGTGGTCAGGGAGATGTTGGGATGAAGGTTGGACTTGATGGTCTTAGAGGTCTTTTCCAACCTAAATGATTCAATGTTTCTAACTAGAGATTCAATTCCATCACATGTATAATCTTAATACAGGAAAAATAATAAAGGAAATATTTGTCTTCAGGTTATGGTTGTCTTGATAAACTTGTTAACACTGCTTAAACTCCATATTTCATGCGTGGTGTCTGATGAAGGATGTTCACATGCCACAGATTCGGTTGCCACTAAAATAATTGTTTTATGCCACTGAAGTTTCATTTCATAGCAGGTATATCTACCTTGCCATCCTGGTGACTTGATTGCATGGACACAGCAGAGTGGCTTCAAGTGCTGAACCTGCATTTGTTAGCATATCCATAAATGTACTTTCTTTTCTCTGCGTTGATGGAAACTACAAGCCTCCAGATCTTGTCCTGAGCATGTGAAAGTGGTGCTGGGTGGAAGGTGCTGAGCGTGCAAGCCTAGCCCTCTACCTCATCACCTGTTTTTCTCTCTCTTGATAACGGGGATGTTTCTGCAGGAGCTGTCCTCTGCAGTCACCACCCTGACCTCCTACTTGGATTGCATTTAAAGGATCAACTCTTAATGACTTTTCTTAGTCTGTTCATAGGCTGTCCCCTTTTTTAGGTAGTTTCTTGTTTTCTTGGTCTAGGTGTCTGGAGAAGCTCCTGGTAGATGTGATGGGCTCCTGATAACCTGCTAAGAAAGGTGCTATTCTTCTGCTGTCTCTCTTGGACTTTCCCATACATTCTTCACTCAGACTTAGCATTTCTGTCACAAAAAACCTGCATGTGTGGAATCTTTGCAGAGATCTCTGAAGATATTTAAGAACTGGTCAAACCAACAACTAACAGAAGTGGTTTAGGGGGCACTCAATACAGCCATGTGAGTGAATGATGGCTACATGATCCTTGACAGCTCTTTCAGCCCTAGTCCTTTGATCCGTGCTTGCATTGTTCTATCCAGCTTTCTTACTGATAGCACAAAAAGCCCTAAAACATGAACTGAGAGTAACCAACACCTTCAAATTAGAATGCAAATAAATAATTTTGCAAAGAATGTGATAATTTCTGAGACAGCATCCTGATATTTTTATGCTTAGCATGATTTTCTGAGCCCATACAATCAGCAATTTTAAGTGTAGCATATGGCATATAGGGTTCCACAATAGCAATAAATAAGTACAGGCCTGTGTTTGCATCTAGACTTCCCTTCATGTACTAGTCATGCCCATTCCACACCTGCATACCTCAGGGCATGAAGGCAGTTCCCATTTATTCCCTTTTTTCTTAATATTTAACAGCGACAAAAGCTAATACAGCTAAATATTACTGTGGGTTCTGAAGCTGTAACTGAGGCTTCTAGGTGCTGCAAGTATACACATTATTTAAGTGGCTTATTACACCCTTTGGTGACAAGTCATTTGACAGATGGACACAGGTCTCAGAAAATGTAGCGAGAGCCTTCCTGCATTAATGTTCTCCTCTCCCTGAAGAAATCAGGGTGAAAACCTCAAATCAGTGGTACTTTTGTCCTGGATGGAGCAGTCAGGTCCACACAACTAGCTTCACACTGCATATGTGGTAGGTGGCTAGCTGTCGTGCAGTTCCAAGCACAGCTTGCCTGAAGAACTATCAGTCAGCAGCTTGTCCACATTGATAACCTTAGTTCTATTCACATCTTTGCTCACCACCTCACTAAAATAACCTGGATACTGCAGAGGAAGCCCAGGTGATCTGTCTTAGCTTAGCGCTATGAGTTCATTTACTGTGACTGGAAAGAAAAGGGCACAAGGAAATGCAAGGAGAAGTTTTATTTCTTGTTGCCATTCAGCTGTCTTCCTCCTCAGGCCACCAACCGCTGGTCTGTAATGCCATTTATTTCCAGGATCTGCTCCCCAGGGTGTATTTTAAGGCTTAACCTTTTATAGGGAAAGGTATTTTTTACGCAGAAGGGGCAGGAAGTTTCCTGAAGTTGCTCTGGGAATTAATCCAAAGAAAAGGACAAGTCCTGGCAAGTGGCCAGCCCTCCCTCGGAGCCACCTGGATCAGGGAGGTTCCCAGGCAAACTCTCTTAGCAAAGGTTTTCTCCTCCAACAGTGCTTTGCCTGCATGTAGCTATTTCAGACTATAGTCAAAGCTGGATTGGGAAGTTATGCTCCAAGAAACTTGGCTCCACTCTAATTACATATGCAGTTACACCATTATTAAAATATTATCAATTAATTTAAAAGTTGAACAACAACCTGCACTTTATGTGCAGTTTGGTAGCTCCTACCTTGGCTGATGTTTGCCTCTGTGAACAAATGAAACACTTCTGAAGCGCAGACAGAGCCTCTCCCATACAGACATAGTGAGAGGTGAGGTCTTCTCCCCGAAATTGTTGCTGATGCACACAGACATGCAGGGAGTTTGGCTGCCAGTGGGCACAGGGATTTGAGTCACTGCAACCCGTGTGAGTGAGCAACCAGATTATGGCAATGTGTCCTGTGAATATGTTAGAAGGTATGGAAATGGATAGGAAAATATGCCTATGGACTGATGGATGGCTTCAGGAGTTCCTCTGGATGTAACAGTAAACCTGCCTGACCTTTGCACAGTTTTTTTCCTGATGACCGCAGCTGGATGGAAATAGAAAACAAAAGACAGTTCAGTTTGTTTGTCATGAAAGTGGTTTGTTATTCACCAGACTCTATTCCTGCTACCACAATGGTATGTTACTGCTTTTCTGTGAAATAGATGTAAACCGTTAGTTACAGCCTAATGGGAAGCAGATGCTGTCCAGAAAAAAAAACAAAACTGGTGCACACAGCACATAACACCGGGCTTCCTGCTGCTCTGCCAGGGCTGCCACATCTGCAGGAACACCCTCCTCCGGGCGCCCTCAGTCACAGTGCAGGAAAGAAAAGGGTTATGCTTTCCCTTATCTTTTACCAATTCAGGAATTTTTTAGACCAGGCACTTGCACACCTTCACCGAAGAGGTTTTATTTCATTTAAATGAGAGCATTTTCAGAACAGGCAGCAGGGTCACTGCTGACAGAATCTCACATGGATTCAGACTCCATCCTTGTAACTGTGGCTTTCCAGGGTCCTCACTTCCCTCCAGCGACCTCCACAGCTGAATGGGGTTCAGCTTGGAAATCAAAAGGCTTTAAGTGCACTAAATACAGCCATGACTTTGAGCGCAACAAACAGTTTGATTAAAAGCAAATTACTAGATTTTAGCACATTCTCTGGCAGCAGGGCCCTGACAGGTGGGAGATACTATGGACAATCTAAGGAAACATGAGGTTTCGTGGCTGCCCCATTCTCTGAGCAAACTACAGTCAGGTTTGTCACAGTGCTCCACAGGAACATGTCTTCCCCTGAGGACAGGGAAAAGGCCACACCAAACACTCAGAAAAATTGTTTCCTAGTCAAGCCAGCTTGATATTTAATGCAAACAGGGCAAATCTTTTTTATTAGCAAAACATGATGCTCTATGTTTCTTTTCTATCCATCTACCCATTTGCTGATGGTAGACTAAGAGGGCCTAGGTGTATTTAGGTGTGTTGTACCTTACCAAGAGGTTTTGGACCAAAACCAGCCATCCTGCCCAGGATGTGTGCTCTGTAAGGGTCATGCATGCTGACTTGCAGCCCCCTCTGACAGCTGGCACACAGAAACCCTGGGAAAGGTGTGGGGTTCACTTTAGAAAACTACCTCTGGCACAGAATAAAATTATAGACTCTCTAAATATGTATATATTACTTTTGTAATATATAGAGGGACTTCTGCACAGCAGAACCTTGCTTCATTTTTGTAACACAATGGGGTCTCCGTAGATTGGCACTGAAATTGTTTAGCCACTGTAATCTTGCATCGTAATGGCATCACCAGGAGGTCCTTCTGTGCATATGCAAGGTCCATTACCCAAACACCCACCTCCTCCTGCTATGTCGGTCCCACCTAATAATGACTTTTTAATGAGTTTTTCCAGGGCTAAGGATTTTTCTTTTAAATCTAACATCTTAATGATGTTTTTTATGGCATAATCAGTATCCCCAGACTGTTAGACTGTTTGCAGTGTTACAGCGTCTAATTGTGAATCTCAATATTGGAGATAAAGTGTTTCCCCTCTTTCTCTATGTACCTGGCTGTAGCACTTAGAAACCCCATGGAAGACAAAGGCAGGGTTGCGCAAGAGACAGTCTGAAAAATAAGGTGATACCCTGCCCACTGCAAAGGACTTTATCTCTGTAGCAGACAGACGCGTGGCAGATGAGGGGAGGCAGGCAACAAAGGTCCCTGCATTGTCAGCCAGCCTGTGGCTCTGAGTGCAGCATCAAGGCCAGGGTGCTCAGGGCAGACATCTCTGTTACTCAGAAGGATCTTAAGTGGATGAACCACTAGATTGTCCTAAGCCATCACCAGTTTCCAGTCTTGTTTTATAACTTGCTTTTTTTTTTCTCACAATCACGTTCCCTCTCTTTTAGAGTGAGGATTAGCAGTTGCCCACTTTCCCATTTGTTAATGTGATTTTTACCATGACCTTTTTTATATGAATGCTAAATGCTTCTGCACGGAGGGAAAACTGGTTTAAAATCCCTGGTTTGGACCGCTTTCTCTGCAAAATGAATCTTTGCCAGTTTTTGTTCATCTCATCTGTTCCATCACCTCTACCCAACCCCCGTGCTCAGAGGGAGACCTCAGGTCACAATTGTGGTGGCTGTTTCCAGGTGTTGCAGGTTATTGGTGCCTTGCTGTGCTAGTCCAGATTTGCAGGGAACTGTTTTGGGAGGCTCAGTAGTCAAGCTTAAGCTCTGGCTCTTGGTGGGACATGCAAATGCTTAGAAGCAACACCTTCCCATGGGCCTCCAGGAGGGCAGGGAAAAGGGGCTCTCCCAGCCCTAGAGCTGGCTGTTGGGCCCTGGGCAGCCCCATCCCCAGTGCAAGGTGCGGGGCACCTCATGTCAGCAGCCCTGGGCTGATGCATCGCTTCTGCCTCTCAGTCCCATCAGGAGGACCTGGGGTGAATGTGCTGCAAACCTTTCACTTCTAGCCCCTGGATTTTCTTTTTGTATCAGTAGCTTTGCCTTTCTGGGTTTTATTTCTCCTCTGATTTGTTTCTTTAACACAGGGCTTTGTGGCTGGCTCAGCACAGAAAACATTCAGGATTTTGCTGTGAAGTTGCTGGTCCAGTTATTTTACCTGCTGTTGAATCTGCATCTGCTGCTTTGCTCAGCAGTCCAGCCCTTGGCTGCTCTCTGCCAGGGTTAAACAGGAGCTCTGCCACCTATGGCCCCATGCGATAGCATTTGAAACCCTCTCTGGGCACAGATTAACATTCATTTCTTTGATGTGATGGTTTGTAGCTCTGACAGGCTCTTCACACAGCCACAGCAGCTCTGGCCTGGGGCATGTACGATACAACCTTTACAGGTCTCGGAGTCCTTCTCCCGCAAAGACCTGTGCAGAGGATGCAATGCAGAGCGTGGCATTTGTAACTCCCTGATCTCTGGCTGAGGCTCTTGCAGGCTCAGCACCAAATGTTTCCAGCAAAGGGTGGGTCTGTGGTGGGGCATTTGCAGCAGCTGCTTCCTTGAGGAGAGGCACACTGGAAAGACCCTGCCCCTGCCTTCCTGGGATGGCATCTCTCAATGGCACTGTCCTCTGACCATGCTCCCAAAAGGGTCTGAAACTGCATCTCTTTACTAGTTCCACCCAGGCACCATGGGTGCTGTGCTCCAGGAGGGACAGGGGAGAGGGGCCAAAGATGTCTGCTGACGACACTGGAGTTGGTGAGCTGGAGAAGGCAGTGAGACTGTGCCTTTGTCCTCCATATACTGTGCCATTGGAAATAAGGCACTCCAAATTCTTTTCCATAGGGGGAAAAGAATTCAGTGGGATAAATGATGAGAGCAGGAGAGCTTTCTCGTGGCAGACAAGGTGCTGTGGAGTTCAGCTGAGCAGATCAGGGTTTGGGATTAAGGCGGCACATTCCTCTTCAGGCATCAGAATCTCCTTTTGGATCTGTCTCGACAACCCATCATGTATTTGACCCTTTGCATTTGTGGGGTCTTCAAAACTGAAGTGCATCTTTCCCCCATGTTTCAGTGTTGGTTTCCTTTTCTTTACTGAATCCAAATTGAATGACTCTTTATAAACTAAATTCCCATCCTTGACAAGTACACAGAGATAAGAGATTTGCTTTGGCTCTTGGTACTGAAAGCTCCTGCAGTTCAGCTTAGCAAAACAAGAATTGTTTGGGCTAGAACAGCCCAAAATGTACTTTTTCAGCTCTCTTGTGGAGAATACTTTAAACAATGACTTCCTTTTGTGTTGGCATTTGCTCAGCTCCCAGCTTTAATCACAAGTGAGAACAGGAGTTCTCATGAGGGAAAAGCACAAAAAAAGAGAAGTGCTCCATTTTTAAACTGATCTTCAGCCAGGTTTTGGCAATGTGAGCCAGCTGGTACCCTCAAAAGGGAAAATGGCTTTAGTTCAGTGAGGCTATCAAGTGATGGTGCCTTTACAGGCTGAGCAGAGTCAACCATCTGGGGGCTGTCCTTGTTGCAGGAGCGGGACCAGAGGCTACATCCGGCAGTCTTCTCACACCCCCCTGCTCCTGCTCCTTGTCTCTTTTCTTTTCCCAGCTGTGAAGGAAAAGGGTGTTTTCTGTGCCCTGATCCCCTGCCCAAACACCCTTCTCTCTCCTTTGCCTGCCTTGTCCCCCTGCTACTGGATCCCAGTGCCTTCACCCCCTCATCTTCTCTCCACGGTCCTCCTCACACCCCACTGCACCCCCTGGCTCCCCCCTCAGGCCCTGCACTCCTCAGAAAATGTGGCTGAGTATGTCACATTTTTTAGGAGAATCGTCTCAGCACAGGAATGTATGTGAATGGATCTGCACTGGAATCATCTGCAGCAGTGACAGCACCTTTTGTTTCTCCCCCATGCACGTTAACTTTATCAGCCATTAGACCTTGAAATTACATTCTACCCTTAAATATACTGTTGGGAAATGAATTCAGCTGAGTAAACTGCAGCTCTCTCCAACTATGTACAGGCTTGGGCCAGCTGGTATTCAAATTTCTTTTTATCATACACCTTCTTATGGGCCACAAAATGTGCGTGTGCAGTTCAGGAAGGAAAAAAAAAAGGATTCTGCTGCAAGGAGATCATTTGCAAATATTGAGCAAGTGCATATGAATTTTATAGTGTAATTAATATGATGAAGTTGATGTTTACACAAGGAAGTTGGTTTGGCAAACCCATGTTTGAGCAACGTGTCTATAGGAATTGCATTGAGAGCCCCAGGTTATGTATCCCCTCAGAAATGAATCCTGTGCTCCATCAGTTGTGATGAGAATCCCTGAGGTGCAGAACTTCTTCCAGTACAAAGGAATTAATTTTTCAATATTGTTAGCTTCCTTGGTAGCTTTTGGGTGCATATATTCAAAACCTATAACCCACACCACAAGTGTATTGTGAAAGCCACTAAGACCATGTTCTTCAAAGAAGATAAATCTGAAGGATTTGAAGTAAATGTCACAGGTAAAAGGCAAAAAAAGAAAGTATGGAACACAACTCAAACAGAATAAAGAAAGGACAATTTGCATGCAGTAAGCTGGCAAGTGTCTAGGACATTCATGAAGAGGGAGAGTATTCACATTACCCAATGTCCAGCAGCAAATGTGGGTTCTGCAACACAGATGCTTCCCATATATGGGGGGATGGATTTGCCCCCCATCCCTATGGACTCTGAGGGTGTTCAAGAAATGGCTCAGCACTCTAAGACTTAAACTGGCACACTGAGAAGCTCCTGGAGTGCCTTAGGGCCTCTGGCCATTTGGCCTCTGTAATCCTTGTCTTGCTGCTTGCCAAGGGTATTTGATGCCTCCATTGGCCTTTTCTGAGGTTGCTGCAGAAGTGAAGCACACTGCATAGTGTGGTATGGCTGTGGCCACAGTGTGGCGCAGTGACAAACCCTGAAGGGTAGGACTCAGATGGCCACATTTTAGGTGGTGATAGTCAGTTTATGTGTGTGTCCCCGCAAAGGCATAGGGTACAGATGGAAAGCATTTGTTAACTGAGTGCCTGTATCCAAGGTCACCTTGAGGAACACATGGAGGGAACCAAGGTGGTTGCTCATATCCAAGCGTTAAGAGTCTCTTGTGGTGTTTTTTGTCCTGGCACTGTAACTAGCCACCCACCAGTTCATCTGTGGTTGTGGCAATTGTTCATGAGAAGGGTTCAAGATGAACCAGTTGCAACGTGAAGCCTGCCTGCCTTGCAGGTCATGCTGTGGGAAGCGGCAGTGTCATGGCTCACTACTCTGAGAAGTGCTGGCCCAGTGGACCAACTGTCCTGACCACTGACCGTGTGAACACAACTCCTGAGGACAGGATGGCATTAGGATAAGTGACCCCTCATCTGAAAAATCCACTACACACCTTTCTTCCTACTCCTCTTTTTTCCTCTTCTCAACTCCTCTCACTTGTTCATCTATGTAGAAAGCTCTGACAGCTTCTTTTCCCTGGAAGTGCTCTATTTTCCATCTCACACATATCCTCCCATTTAAAACACTGATGCACATCAGCATTAGAGAATTAGAAATAAAGTGCATACTGCATGTAGTCCTCCACAACCACAGAGGTAACAACGTAGGGTCCCTCACTGGGCGGATCTTAGATTCTCACCCTCCCGCTCTGCCTGTAATATGAGCTGAGGAACTTTGATTCTAAGTAATTTTGATTAGTAAAAATAAAAGGAAATTACTAGAAACTTGTTTAAATAATCTAAATATATTTATATATTGGGCAACATGTATGAATTCACGTATGTAAAGTCAGAGATTTTTATTTTATCAGATATAACATGTGTGGATGTTACAAAATAAAGTCATATACTCATATGTTGCTGGTTTCTAGCCTGGGTCTATGGAAAACACTAAGAATTTCTGGGTATCAGTGAAATGCACTTCAGCAGTGAACATCATGCATTAATGCTGACTAAATACTCATAAAAATCATAAAAAAGAGAAAGAAACTACTGAACTGCATAGTACAAACAGAATGTATGTGTGTAAAAATATAAATATTGTATCTGGAATGTTTTCCTCAATACTGTTTGTCATCTGAAGAAAAAACATAACTTAGAAAAGATCCAGGAAAGAATAGCAAAGAGGTGAGACTTACATTTAATGAAGAGAATACAAAACCAGGGAATGGTTATCTCCAGGAGAAAGATGATGTAGTGAGAACTTGATTGATTATGATGGGTATAACACAGATGAATCTGTTCTCTTGACCATATTTTATGATGATGTTTACACAAAAGGGCAGCAAAATTGTAAGCAATAAGAAGACTTACTCCCACAGTAAGGTTGTGGTGATCAGAGCTGGGAGTTGTCATCTGAGCAGGCAGTGGGGCAGTATTTAAGCAAATGTGCATCACACAGAAAGAACAGGTGATGTGTTCTCATATAGCCCCATCAGGACCTGCACGCTCCTCAAAGGGGATCCAGAAATAAGGCAAAGAGGAAAAAAAGCAGCCTTGGAATGGCCTTTGAGGCCTGTCATGTCCATGGCTTCATAGATCGAAAAAAAAGGTGTTAATATATTCCAGGAAGTGATGCCAAAGGGAATGAAATGAAATGTGGTAATGTGACCAGATCTGCCAAAAATTAATTTCTCTGCTCCACATCCACACAGGATTTAGCTGTATGATGCTTGTCATTTGAAACTATTGGGGTCAATAGCAATTCTAGCTATATCTTATACATGTCGATTTAAGATTACTGAAAATAAATGATGCACACAATGAATAACATGTTGATGAGTTTTTGTAGTCTGCATGTACTATTCCCTCCTTTCGTGCAACATTGTATCTGCCCACCAGCAGTTGCCATGTCTTGGTTTACACCTCAATTGGCTTAGCAGAACATTTGCAATGTAATTCCTCTAATTAATGGCCTTTAATAAACAGTCAAAGGTTTTTCCCAACATTATTTTTACAGTGTTGGTTTTGAGTAGTTGTGTTGTTGTTATAGTAGCAAATTTCTTAATTATCAGGCAATGTGCTAATTTAAACTAGGCTCTACTTGTCTCTGGGAATAAGGTTCTTAATATATAATTAGCTAAAACAACACATTATTTAGCTGTGGTTTTCAGAGCCATATTATAGCTTTAAATATGCCTTCAGTGGGATGGTGTTATCCTTTTATTTTTCCCTGGTGGTGTTGGCTCCACTCAATCCCTGCCTTCAGTGACTTACCTCCTGGCCTCTCTTTATCCTGGTTGATCTGAGGGCCTAATAAACCTCATATCCACCTGCGGCCCCAGGTTTGTCCCCACGCAGAAACTGGAGGAGACAATCATGAAGATCTTTCCGGTTAATCTTGAAGCTGTATTTCTTCCAGTTTTATCCTGGGTCCCGCTTCTGACCTTGCTTTTCTCCAGCAACTGGTTCAGTATGAGGTCCTTGTCTTTACCTCTAAAGTCTGACCATGCTCTTGATCTGTCCTCTGTCCAATGTGCTCTCTGTTCCTCTTGTCTAACTCCCAAATGTGCTTCATACCTCTACTCAGAGAAGCTTTTGCAGTGACTTTGGTTGTCCTACTGTATCACACTGTATAAAGTCTCAGATATGTGTTCAGCCTTGCTCTAAGGACTGGACAACCTGGCAGAAAACAAAACATCCCCAGTGGGCAGGGCAACTTAGGTCACGTATACGGTTCCCCAGCAAACCTCAGCAGTCCCAGACCATGAGCCCCCCAGCCTTGATCTCCCTCTCTTCAGGAGATGATGATGCAGACATTTTACATTGCAGTGGAGCTTTGGGGTCTTTCTAGACCTTGCTCTCACCATCCCCTGGTGCCTGCCTTCAATGAGGACTTCTGTGCTGTACTTGTCCCTGCTTTGGGGAGATGCTGTCTGCTCCCACTTACATCTCCCAAATGACATCTAACAATGAACACTGGATTAACAAATGGGATCCTAGGTTAGCTGCTGAAGTAAGGCAACCTCTTTAAAGAGGGGGGAATTTATACCCAAACAGAAGAGGTACTGCTGTTTGTATTGGTTTTAGCATGCCAGTATTATTCTATCAATGAGGAAAGAGGAGAAAGTACCCATCATCATGGCTACGCTGGCCCTGTGGAAAGTACCAATATTGCATCTGTTGTTCCATCTTTAAGCTGATTTATTCTGTACATAAAAGATTGTGGATTGCAGAGATTCACACCAGATCTACCCATGAAAATCAAGATATTTAGCAATCCTTCTATCCTCAATTAACCCTTGGCTTCTACCGGGCCTAGGAGCCTTTTGACAGCTGTAATGGTATCCTCTGAAGGTAAGACAGACAATTGTGTGGGCTGAATGGCTTATTCCATAAAGTCTCTTTGTCAGGAGGTAATTAGTTAGGATATTTAGATGTCTGACTCTTAGATACCTTATTCCCATTGGGACTAATGTAAGCTCAGTATCTAGGTAGCTTACTATGTAATTGTTTTCAACAGATTTTGGGAAAAGTAATTTTAAAACTGTACATTTTTTTTCTTTCTTTAAGAAATCCACCCAAATCCATACAGGTTAAAGAAAACATTTAATTTTAAAGTCAGAAAACCTTGACTTTTTTTCCAAAAGAGAAAAATATCTACAAGAATGTGTTTATGTGAGAAACTCATTTTTTGTTAGATAGCTCTAATGCTTTTTTGTCCCTGCAAGTATGATCTTTTCTGTGCTAATTTCTAAAATACGCAAAATCCTAAACTAAGGAAAAACACATGGCGATTTGACAAGGGAGAAGGAATATGCTAATGCAAAGTAAATAGAAGTAATTAAATTTATGCAGGGCTTTGCAGTGCCAAGGAGAGAAAGGAAATAGTTCTCATAATGGAATAAGGCTGGAATGAGTTTTGTAAAAAAGCTGGCTCTCTAATTTTTATCCCTTTAGAGCAATAAAGCTCAAAACAAACCCCAGAATTTGCAAAAGTGAAACAAAACCCGAAGAATACAGGCATGTAATCTGATAAAGCCAATGAGCTTGCATCTACGGCACCTTCCTTTGCCTGCTACGAAAGCTTCCTGTGGGCACCCCCTCTGTGCATGCTGCACTTTTTCTAGCATCCTTTGATCATGTTTCTAAATACTCCCTGGTGTCTCCATTTTCCATCTCCAGTCATACCAAACTCTGCACCAAGTAGGGCAGAAAGCTGTGGGGAACACCTGCATCAGGAAAGCACTCC
Organism: Coracias cyanogaster; assembly: GCA_033124195.1. Classification (NCBI taxonomy): domain Eukaryota; kingdom Metazoa; phylum Chordata; class Aves; order Coraciiformes; family Coraciidae; genus Coracias; species Coracias cyanogaster. The sequence goes on from JAVSBS010001452.1 coordinate 40,395, forward strand.
ATAGCCACCCCAGGCATCTCCCTGCCCTGGGGCAGCTGGTCCAGTGAGTCCTCTGTCTCCTGTGCTCCTGTCTGCCTGGAAACCACACCTAAGTGGAAAGGAGATTGGGAAGAATGGAGGATTGGGCTGAGATCTAGGGTACCCATTTGTTGAGCTGCTGCCACTTTATCCTCCCTCAGAAACCAGGAATTTGCTTCCTCTTGCTTTACCCAAAATAATTCATGAGGCTCTTAAAATGTATCCTGCAAGTACTAAACAGGGAAGCCCATATAGCTCACCTGGAAGATGGTATGAGAAAATAGGATATATGAGGAGGTGATAACAGTTTTATGGGATCCTAATGACTGGGGGGAAAATTTTAAAGGCTTCTGGAAGACAGAAGTTTCTTTTTTCCAAGTATAATAATATGCTTCTCCCAGGCACAGCATAGAGGAGCTGTGTGTAGGGGTGTGGAGCCCCTTGACTGGTCTACACACAAAACTGACACTGACCCTGCAGTGGGACAACACAGCAGAAACTCAGGCAGTGATTCAGTGTGATCTTACTGTCCCACTTGCAGCAGCATGTGTAACAACACCCATGCCCACCTGACTACGTGTTGCCTCAATACAAGCAAAGCACCCCACTGAGAGGTACTGCAGGTTCTTCCTAATTGCCTGCAGACTGGCTGCCTTCTGGGAGTTCTTGTTTTACAAGTTTTAAAAAAACAAACCTTCCACCAACCAGCTCTCCAGAGAGTCTGGCATGCTGTCAATCCTGAGATGTCCGCAGGCTTTTACTCCTGCCTGAGAGAGCGTGTGTAGATTACTCTTCTGTATTTCAAGTTTACAAGCACGCACATGCCTCACTTTTGACATGTAAGTTAGTCACAGTTACATTAGTTCTCCTCCCATCTAAATGCATAGGCCCTCACAGAGTCAACACCTCCACCTGCAAAAGCCAGATACAATGTTATACATGATATACAGGCACATGTACACATGAACAGTGAACAATCTATTGCTTTTCATCATTCAGAACTAACCCATATTTTCCTAGAGAGCCATCTGACCTACACATGACATAATCCTCAATGCATCATTGGTACAGTGAGCCCCATAGACAGTTATCTTGAGGCCCAATAAGAAAGGCTTGAAGAACAGTAAAACTGCTCTTGCCCTAGCAAGTGAAACACGCTTTATACAGCATATGCCTGCTTATTCCAGCGCCCTTGGTCAGAGGCAAATGCAGCTGTTGGTACTTCATTCAGCAAAGCAAAGCAAAGGTTTCTGTACCTTCTACATTATCAAACTGAACACTGCCCTTCCAGCTGCTAAAGAGAAGGAAACTCAGAGATTGCTGGGTGTAGGATAGATTAAGGCAAATAGTTCCAAGAACAGACAACTTAAAGCATTTATTTTCTTTCCCTTCTGGTTATGGTAGCCCTCGTAAACTTGCTTGTTAAAAAGGTTATTTCTTCTAGTATGCAATTAATGGTCCTCTGCTTGACGTGCTCTTGTACTGCCTTGTGATTTATGAACCATTTCCATTTCAGACAATGAAATTTTGACATGTGACATGGAGTGTATGGAACTCCTCTCAACTGCCTTTGGGGCTAATTTTAAGCCAATCAGTCTGGAGTTTAACTGTTGCTAAGAGCTTCAAATGGGTGCATACTTTTTCTTGGCAATCCCTTTCATGCTATGTGACCTCTTTATGGGCATTAGCTGCTTGGGATGAACACAACTTCTGTTTATTATTTTCAGTAGCAACTGATATTTTCAAAGATGCTAAGAATGAGATCATTAGCTCTGAAGTAGTGGTATGAGTGGCTGACACGCAAATCAGCCCTTAACATGGTTCATGTGCTTCTCTGACGATTTCTCCAGCATTGGGAAGCCCCCTGGGGACACGCAACTACTGCATCTGCTTGTGCATAGCCCCATAGGCTGGGGGCTGGCATTTTGGCATTTATTTGAAGGTGGCAGTGGCTCAGCACTGCTGGAACAGACCCTGGGGCTGGCAAAATAATTTATGGCAACTACCAAGTTCCCTGATTTACAGCTAAGACATGGCCAGCACAGCTCTGCAGCAGCATGAGGAGTGGCACGGGCAGCTGAACCATGTTTCCCCTTACCTTCTGTCACTCACCATCTGCATCCCTGGGGTCTGTTGTGCTGCCTGCAGGATCACAGAGGGTGCAGCCATGGTAAAATTTCAGAATTAGACTAATATGCTCTGACAAATGAGGGAACAGGACAGCTCTCCCTCATCCACCAAGCCACCTTCATCCTCCTTCAGGAGGACAGCTCATTCTATTACTGTTTATTGAAGCCTGGTGGGTTTCTTGAGCACGGCTGGTGATACCCACAGAGTCTGTGTATCTTGATACTTACTTCTGTGATTTTGAAATTTGGATGCAATGATCATGAAGAATTTACACAGCTGACCTGCTTTTCCAAATTAGTAAAAATTAATATCTGCAGCAGTGGCAGCTTATGGACATAAGATCACCCGTTTACCCACTGAGATACAGAAATCATTCTTCTCTCTTTGGTTGGAGGTATCTCTGAGCACCTGGAACTTACTTAGCACCTGATAACTGATTTGCACTGTTTGCAGCAGACCTGAAGTCCCAAGAAAAAGCTTTTCCCTAAAGACTTCTATCTTTCTCACTGTACAATCCAGATCTGGGGCTGGGTGTGTCACTTTATTGTATGAACCCAGGTTATCTTCCCTTATAGTCTGAACTGTTGATGAACTTAATAAATACAAGTTTTTCTCATTAAATTTCTTAATTCAAGTATTTTGGGATTGGTGATATTATAACAGAATATCACAACGGTGCAAATTTTCTGTAGAGGCCACAGTAAAAATAAGAAACTGAAAGAGAAAAAGCATATTCTCCTGGGCTCCTGGTACAGATGAACCTTCACTTCAAGACTTTCAGAAGTCATTCAGAGGGATGATGGCTTAGAAAGTGTGCCGATAAAAATTTTATGTGGGAATACTAGCATAGAATAGATGATGGGTGGAATTTTCCCTCCGAGGGTAAGGCCTCTTGTTCACAAGGGTTTTCTTAAGATATTTAGAGGTTTGGCTTTGTATTAACTTCAAAGGGCTTTATAAGTTGAGAGAGGAGCTCAGGAGGCCTGGAAACATTCATATACATTCATTTCATGATCTATAATCAGATGTATCTGCTCCACATGAGAAGCTAGCAATTCTGTAAGTAAAACAAAATGAGCATTGAACAACTCAGTTACTCACCAGTAACTGAGCCCGATGCTTATTTTGTAAAGCATTTTTGAACCCTACCTCAGGGAGATGTGCAGGCAGCTTTCTTATGTAGTGATTTTTCCTAACTGTTGTTATTTAAAGCCTCTTCCCTGCCCCAGGACCCTCTGAGAAAGGGTCCCTGTGTGCAGAGGGAGAGAGTAAGCAGCTGAAGCTCCAGCACAACCGGACATCAGCTTTGGTGGGACTCATTGGTCCCCCATGCATCAGAGGGAAGACACTCTCAGAGTGGCTTTTGGAAAGAAGTCGTCTTAAGGAGGTCTTGTCTTGCCATGGCAGCATTTGCACAGCCTCTTTCTTGGAAAGCTCAGGCTGTGCTAATGCTGAGTCCTTTGAAAAAAAATTCCCGTCTTCATTTGCTTGTTGTTTGGGGTCTGTTGCTGAGGGAACTCAACAGGGAAAATGAGTTGAATGAATTAAGTCTCATTAATAACAGATGATCTTCACTAGATGTAGAAAATAATAAGATCAAGTTGTCTAGCTGATGCACTAGGTGCTGTTTAAATCACTCCTATAAGCTGTAGGGCTTAGAAAAGTGGAAGTAGTGCAAGTTATTCTACATTTTAATAGTGTATCTTTGTGTGTAATTGGAAACTGGGAGGCAAAATGAACAGCAGAAACCCAAATTCTGCAGGGTGAGAAGTAATGAAACAAAAACTTTTTTCGGTGTTCAAGATAAAAAAATTACCAGAATGAGATTTCTCAGTCTAACAGAAATAGTAAGAAATGAAGAAGTGGGGGAGGAAAACTATCTAACTTTGAAAGAAAAAGAAACAAATGGAGAAATAGCTTCATGCTGTGGTAGAACCTGGTTTTGCATTGAGCAAGAAGCAAACCCTAGCTCCCATGTGCTAGGCCCATGGCCATGCGTCTTCTACCCACGCAGCTGTAGATCCTGCTCAGAGATTAATATTCTTCTTGGGAGCAGCCAGGTTTGGGATTCCTCTTATCAGAAAGAAAGATAGAATATGTAACCTAACCTATGTCCCATCATCACATGGGAGGGCTCCAAGTCCACATGGAAGAGTAAAACAGATTCGGACCTTCAAAGAACCCAGGACCTTAGCCACCATCCCTTCTTCATTAAGAATATGAAAGGTGGCCTTGGGAGTCTAGACTTTGAAGCTATGTTAGATTTATGTTTAACAGGCAAATTCATAATGGTATAATTAGCACACACTGCCAGGAAGGCTGAGAAAGATGCAGCTCACTTTGACAGAACCAGTCTGTATGGCAAGGGCAGTGCATATCAGTGACTCACCTGTTGGTGCTGGAAGAATGAACCTACCCTCCAGATAAGGATTGACAGAGAAATTGTATATTCTTCACCCATGCATTATTTATGAAGATGGATGCACAAAAAATGCTGCAATACTGGAAAGCAAATATAAGATATTGTGTGCAGAGCTGAAAGTGTGATGTCTGGAGGGAAAAGGACTTGGGAAGAATAGAGCAGTGGCAAGTAAAGGAAAAAATTGATACAATAAAGTTGTGGTAGTGAAGATTTTTTAAATTTCTGAAATATAAATAGTGACAATTTTCATAATAGCTTTTTATGTTAATGTAGTGGCTCTGGCTGAGCTTGCTTCCACATAGCAGCAGTGTTTTTGTGCTAGGAGCTAAAAGGGCGTTGATAACACACCCGTGTTGTGACTACTGCTGAGCAGTGCTCGCACAGCACCAAGGCTCTTCCCAACATTCACCCCC
>JAVSBS010001452.1:47700-86363 GCA_033124195.1 Coracias cyanogaster
ATGTGGTGGTGAATGGAGTTAAATCCAGTTGGCAGTTGGTCACAAATGGTGTTCCACAGGCTCAGTATTGGGGCCTGTTCTCTTTAATGTCTTTATCCATGATGTGGAAGAGGGGATTGATGGCACCCTCAGTAAATTTGCAGATGACACCAGGTTAGTTGGGTGTTTTCATCTGATTGAAGGCAGGGAGGCTTACAGAGGGAGCTGGATGGGCTGGATTGATGGGCTGAGGCCAATGGTGTGAGGTTCAACAAGACCAAGTGTTGGGTCCTGCACTTGGGTCACAATAAACCACAAAATAACCACAATAACTACAGACTTGGGAAAGAGAGGATGGGAAGCTGCACAGTGGAAAAGGATCTGGGGCTGCTGGTCGACAGCTGGCTGAATATGAGCCAGCAGTGTGCCCACATGGCCAAGAAGGCCAAGAGCATTGTGGCTTGTACCAGAAATAGCGTGGCCAGGAGGACTAGGGAAGAGATAGTCCCCCTGTACTTGGCACTGGTGAGGCCACACCTCGAGAGGTGCATTCAGGTTTGGGCCCCTCACTACAAGAAGGACATGGAGGTGCTGGAGTATGTTCAAAGAAGGGCAACAAAGCTGGTAAAGGGTTTAGAGGTCAAGTCTTATGAGCAGCATCTGAGGGAACTATGGTTGTTTAGCCTGGAGAAAAGGAGGCTCAGGGGACACTTTATCACTCTCTACAACTACCTGAAAGGAGGTTGTAGCAAGGTTGGGGTCAGTCTGTTCTCCCATGTAACAAGTGATAGGACAAGGGGAAACGGCCCCAAGTTGTGCCAGGGGAGGTTTAGGTTGGTACCAGGAAAAAATTTCTTCACAGAAAGGATTGTCAAACATTGGAACAGGTTGCTCAGGGAAGTGGTGGAGTCATCATCCCTGGAGGTACTTAATAGATGTGTAGGTGTGGTGCTGAGGGACATGTGGTGACCTGGCAGTGCTGGGTTAACTTGATGACTCTTTCAACCAAAACGATTCAATGATTCTATGATTCTAACTGTGGCTCACAGAACCAGCAAAAAAGACCTCCTTTTTTTTAATTTTTTTTTTTTTTAATGTGGAAATTCTCTAGGGAAAGGAAAGGAAAGGAAAGGAAAGGAAAGGAAAGGAAAGGAAAGGAAAGGGGAAGTCCCTTCCCAACACCAGCCTCCGCTTTCCTTGGATGTTTAGAGAATCATCTGCACAAACACACCTGATTTGCCAGGAATAGTTACCACTGCAATCATTTCCCTACTTGACAACTCCTCCTCATTATTTTTTTTATTTGTGCTGAAATGTGTGTGTTTTGTACAGAATTCTGTAATGGCAGTTCTGCTCCTCACAACGTCCTGAGGTGTGAAAGAACCCAGGTGGGAGGAAGAAATGCTGCCAGTCAAAAGCAGCTGAATGTTCAAAACTAGGAATATTTAATAATATATAAAATTTCCAAAGACAGTCTTAGTAGAAACAATATTTTCTGTTATTCTCTGTAAATGAAAATGTTTTAGCTTTTTACCAATTATTTTTTCAATCTAAACTAGTAACTACCTGCCTGATCTACAGTAATAACTTTTTTTTTGAAGCAGAAAGTATTTAATTTATAAATCAATTGGGCTCATTATTTATTTAGAAGAAATACCTTGGCATCCACTGAAAATCTCCCAGATGTTTATTTCATTCATACCACAGCCTTATATATTGTTACTTTCAAAGATTAATGGGCTGAGCGGAGGTTGACAAGTATTGTTAAACTTTGTCCATTAACTAAAAGGCAATTCTGGAACAGAGAAAAAGCTATAATTTATATTAAAAAATCCTGAATTATGTAGAATGATTTCTCTGTTAAAAAATAAATCAATTGAGCTGTAAAAAAGACAAAAATGTCTCCAAAGTGAAATTATCTAAAAATTTACATGTCTTTGTAAGTCATTCTACAGATGCAAACCACTAGCATGAATATATCAGCCTGTTTGTCAAATGTGTCATGGATCAAAACTCAGTGTTATTTTCCTGAACGCACCAGGTTTCCAAATGAAATGGTCATAACTAATGTACTTATGTTTGCTTACTTTTTTTTAGACCAAAGGTTTGCCTCGCAGAATGGTTCCCACTGCGGGGCACAAGAGTGATCAGAAAATGAGGACAGATTTCACTACAGTCAGAATTAAACTGAGTTACTGATTCAGCTTAATTTAGCAGAAAGAGAATTAATTTTTAAAATAATGAAATGTGTTGAAAATTGATTAATGCTCACTTCCCTGAAGCCCTCATTCTTTTATGTGAGTTCAGTATTTGGAAGCTTAGGACTGGATTTTTCTTTCTCTTCCATCAAAGTAAAAGGTCCACATTAAAGATTTTTTTTTGTGATCAAACAGTTGTACTTTGAAAACCTGTCTCCTCTGCTGTCTAGCCACTACACCTCTTTGGCCATTGGAGACCAGAGGAGCTTTCCCATCACTAGACCCAGCATAAAATCTCTGAATTCTTCAGCCAACGTTGGTCCCTGGGAGCTCTGTTGATTCGCTTCTATGGGCATAGTGGGATCCACAGGGGATCTTGCAGAGTATGGTATCTGGATACCACAGAACATGCAAAGCTCTTTGAAAGACAACCTAACATTTTTTTTGTTTCTTTTGTTTTATTTTTATACAAAACTGCCTGCACTTTTGTGTTTCATAGTCTCAGACAGAACAGTTGTGTTCCCAGAAAAATAAGCCTATCTGCATCAGCCAACACTCAGATCCAGGAGGTGTTGCAAAAGGATCAGCATAAAGCTATGAGAGGCAGGTATCAGCTCAGACACCTTTAAATATGTACGTAATCTCAACTTCAACATTCCTTTGGTGCACTGAATTCTGGTGACTAATGGAGAAGAACCTCTGCACAATGCTTGGAGATATATTTCAGGACTTTCAGGAATGAAACCCAAGGAGACTTACACTCTTAAATCACATAGTGGCTTCTGAAGATGCCACACTCATACTAGGAAATAGCAATTAAAAAATTAGTAGAAAAGATAGCTCCAGATCACTTTATGTGATGTACAAACTGTGCCCTACAGAGTGTTGCAGCTGCACACCACTAGTTCTTGCCATTTCCTGAACCTGCCATTCAGATACGGGTCTGTGCCATTCTAATGCAGACCAGGCTTTTGGTTTTCTGTCTTCAGATACATATGGGTTAAAAGGCAACTAAGAAATGCAAATCTATTACCAGTTGGCTGAAATCCATGCTGCAAAGATCAGCACCTCAGCTGGAGGTCATCAGCATGTACTTTGCTACCCATAATCAAGTGCCTTTGTAGCTTCAGAAAGGCACTGTATTAGAGAAGAACATCTGGATGAAACCTTGGCACTGCCGCAGTCGGTGAGCTTTAACTGTTTTATCCACAATACTGCTTGCTTTGAGGTCAGCCAAAGGGGCCTGGCCATTTTATGCTTAGATGGTAACATGAAGGGAATGACAAGGCTGAAAAGCTTAATGATAGTTAATTCAAGAACACTTTTAAGGCAGAGTAAAAGAAAGTATTTAGAGATATAAGTGGATGGGTTAATTTCTTGAAAGAGGTAGAATTATTACAATATAAGAATAAGTGTATTTTGAAATAATTTTTCAGAAAATGTCTGCTCTGGGACAAAAAGAACATTTATATGTTGTTCTTAAGCTTTTATAGGTTTTATATTATAAACCTGCTCTCCACATTAATTTTCTTGCAATTATGTTTTGTGACCTCTTTTTTATATCATGAATAATAAACCCTTTCAATATTCTTCATACTTTTGCTGGACACAAAGACACAATTTAAAGTCTTTTTGCTGTCTGTGGCTGAAGATGTATTTTTTTAATTCTGCTTCCTCAGTGACTGGGTGCCCCATTATACAGCGGGGTTGTGAGCTATGATTTATCACCTCAGGCACTGCCTTTGCACAGTAAATGGAAATTAGCAACTTTCCTGACATTCATGAGAGACTGTGGAGATGTGTATGTATGTGTGGCCTCTTTTTGTATGTAAAACCTCCATTGTAAAGGGAGGTGACATGCATGTTGCCAGATCTGCTGAAACCATTGAAGTGCTGGGGGCCCTGAGTTGGAGTTGACCTGCGGATGAGTCACAACCCAGTAGAAAGCTTTGTTTTTCCTATTGGCTTCATGTTCCAGAGGCAGAACCTGGCCCACCTGTGTCTCTGTGGCTCTGCCCTCACCTAGGTAGTTGTGTCTGCCATGGTGGGCAAGGCCAGGGCTACTTTAACCAGAAGCAGATCAGTCTGTGTGTGGCTTCTGTTGGGGCTGGTCGCATCTTGCTGAGCTCTTTCAGGTGTTTCCTTCCATGTGAAGGGCCGCTGAGGGAGCCATCTCTGTCCTTTGTGTCCAGCAGGCGATGCTGGCACTACAGTGATTGGCAGAGGAGCTGGGCTCACAGGAACCTAGGGCAGGATTGTTTTAAAGAAGACTTCTGGGGGGATGCTGCTGCGGGTCAGTGTTGGCCTGTGTGATCAGGTAACTGATAGCAGCATAAAATGATGATGGCTGAACCAGCACAACAACTGCAGAAAGGGTGACTGGCACAGGCAGCATAAGACTGGAAGTCTTGTGTCCTCAGTCTTTACCTCAGAACTGGAATATAACCTGCCCTGTAGTGATGGGGCAGGTTAGATTCTCTGGATAGATGCAGCAATTTGAAATAATTATAGAAAGTGTCTAAAGACCACGTTCTCCTCAGGTTAAACACAGTCAAATGGAGACTCACTTCAGTGGCGAGATTCTGCATTTGTGCCATTAGAGGACACTGCCTTTGCTGCACTGCACATTTTGTTGAAATACAGCTCACGAATCAATTTAGCTGAGTGTTATATGTAAAAAGGCATGTGATTTTGGTGTTGCTATCTAGCTGCAAGAACAGTGCCACCAATCATAATAAACAAACTGTATTGCTCAGCTTAAAGATGTCATTGTATTTTCTCTCCACCGCTGTTGAGAGCAGAGGGAAAACAGGAAGGCCTGAAGCCTGGAAGGGCATAGAGGCAGCAAGAACAACAAGTCTCTTTCCTAGAGGTAAATGAGAAATGTAAATTACACCTTTTCAGTTTATTAAGTACTAATTAAGAGTTGCAAGCCTGGCATTCTTCTCCCAGACGTGTGGTGCTAGGGAAGCAGCCATCCATGCATTAAGAAGTTGATTGCTATCCTCTGATTACACAGAATCTGAGTGTGGCTTTTTGGTTTTTGGGGTATTGCTGTCATTTGAATAACAGATCATCAGGATGCCTTGCTGCAGTAATACATTATTCACAAGCAGTTATTGTCCAAGAAAGATGTGTGATTTCTTCAGAGAGCTCATGACACCTAGGCAGAATGCCTGTATGCTGTGAGCCTCATGAATGGACCTCAAGAGATGGAAGAAAGAGTCCCTGGCCGTCCACCAGAAGCAACAACCTGATCCCTGGCGTATTTAGACTGGATATTCCTGACTATAGACAGAGCCGTTGCTACTGGATGTACTATAAGCCTTGATGCAGCTCCAGGTGAAAAATACACATTTCCTGAAATCCCCCTCTCTATGGAAGGTTTCTTCTGGTTTTGTTCTGCAAAGAAGCAGCAAGCTACATCACATCTGCAATCTGGCTGCCACCAAGTCTCTTACTGCTATCAAAGCAAGGGGAGGGGTTAAGGAAGGGACCTTAAGAGGACAGCAAGCTAGCTCTGTAGTTTTACGCCAGAGTCCTCCAAGCAGGAAAATACATGTGAAGGACCTGGTTTGAAAATTAGTGAAAGAGGTTAATACCATGGGCCAAGATGAAGCAGGAGGTCCCCTCCTGATACTTAATGAGAGAGGAGCTTGTCACGGAGTGGGGAACAGTAGAGATAGGGAAGGGCAGCAACCACTGAGGAGCTGCACCAGCAAGGGCAAGCACCCTGTGCTGTGGAAGAGGGAGGGAAGGGGGATTGAGGAGACTGGCAAGGAGAGTGCTCTTTGCAGCCTTGCTCTGCCTGGATATCAGACAGGGTTTGCCAAGGCCAAAGAGGAGCATGCTATGGAGCCTGAGATTTGAAATGATGAGAACCCAAACAGGAGTTTAACCTAAAGTCCATCTTAGCTGTCTGGAGCCAATCTGATCATGCACACTCCAGCCAAAAGAAAACAGTAACATATCCGAAGACTTTTCAGTGGCAGTGGAGCAAATTTGACAGGGGTGGCTAATTTGATCATGTACCATACAATCTGCAAGCTTCAAATGCAGAAGATGACTTACCCTTGCTGTTCTCACCATGCCTTGCTTTGTGCAGTTGCTTTGTGCTGCTCTCCAAGGGCAACTTAGTTTAAACGATATTTTACCCATGCTCTGTGGATGTTTACAGTGAGCATCTCAGACAGGGAAAGAAGCATGAAGGAGGTGCCTGCTAAATCCCATACCAGCTAAACCCTCGCTATCTGAGCATCTTCAGCAGAATTCCAAATAATCCACTTGACTGAACTACAGATAAATAGAAGGAAGTTTTACTGATTTCTTTCAATCTTTTAAATATTTTTATTTCACTCTCTTAAGTTGCATTAACAAATGCTGAAATTATTCCTTCTTTTGTGACTTATGGAAACTGTCAAATGACAGATTTTTCAGTTTACTGGCATTCAAAAAATGCATGAACCCACCCCTCGTTCATTTTTAAGATGTTTCAAACTCTTTTGCCTTTCTTATAAAGCTGAAAGCACTTGAAAAAAAAATTGATGACAGATTAAATTGGCTCATAGTTTTATGCTTGCATAATAAGAGAAGGAGAATGGTTAGTCTGAAAATCTTAACAGTTAATGTTGAATCATTATTTAGCCAAAATATAAGGTAGTATTTAGAGATAAAAGAAAATGGAAGTTTTCAGAAAAGGTGTGTTCTGGGAAAATAAATATTTTTTTTTCCGGTTCTCCTTCCCACCCCACTGCAGGGGTAGCAGAGTGAGAGCAAGCAGCTGCATGGTGCTTAGTTGCAGGCTGGAGTTAAACCACAACAGGCACAAATAGAGGAGGGTGTAATTTTAGAGAGATCCCTCCTCAGGTGGCCTTCCTGAATATTACAACCACTTTGTTTAATTATGCAAATGCTACTGAGGGTATTAAAGGAAAAGCCGGAATCTCTAATTGTGTGGACCTCCTTCTCTATATTCTGGATACATCCAACCATTCAGCTGTAACACTTTTAAGATTATTTGCTGTAGCAGTAACTTCGTACTAATAGTGTTCTGCACACAGGAATTACTGAGTCTTGCTAATTTTGAAAGAGGCTTACCCCATAGTTTAAACTACGTACATAAATAATTAGTCCGTAGATTGTATTTTACTCTAAACAACCATTAGCTCTAGGATGATTTCTGCTAAAATGTGTTGAAACAAAATTTCAAATTTTGACTTAAAAATAGTACAAATTAAATAAACATGTAGACCAATTTTTTAAAAATAAATTTTCATTCAAAAAAATGTTTCCCCCCTCAGTTTACAAAAAAGCAACCAAATATAATGTCAAGGCAACAAATCCCCAATCCCACATTATTATTATTAGTATGTTGTTTAGAATAGCAGTAGATAAGTATAAGGAACCCCAAACATCATAAAATTGTCTTTGGATCTCACATCTGTAGGGCAGATGGCTTACTTGGAATACAAAATACAAGCAACATCAATTTAAGTCTGAATTATTTTAAGGTGTTTAAGTGGAGAGCTTGATGCAAACCTACCTCACATCATCATGTGCGCCTGAATGTAAAAAAAAAAAATTACTCATCTGAATGAAACCAGGGAGAAAGTCACATGCTTTGATCTCTCACTCATAGGTTTTTTAAAGGCTTCTCTTGTAATGAAAGGTGCCTGCATATTTCCTCTTTTTGTCTGATGTACCAATATACCATGGGATACAGAACAAATTACATAATCTCTAACAGATTTTTGCAGCTGGATAATTTTAAGTTTACCTTATCCAAGAGATTTACTTCTGGGATAGTGTCTCCATGCATCAGGAGGAGAGAAGGAAGAGTGTGGTCAGAAGAAGGCCCAAACAAAGCTGCTGATGGCAGCAAAGGTGGGTGGAGAAATTTGTATTACATCTCAGCGAAACAGCCCTTCAGCAAGAAAGGGGATTAATTACTTTGTACATGTACATAATAACTAATGGCAAGTAATTTGGAATGAAGATTAATTGTTTCCCTAATATGTCATGTTTGCTGGCCACAGGCTGCCTGCCTGGCTGCCACAGTCCCGTGGGAGCTCTGCCAAACAGCTTCTTAGGACCATGTGAAAAACTGAGGAAATACCTTCATGTGCCCCTTATGGTGACGTCCAAATATTTTACCTTAAACTATGTCCATCTAGCTAAGACTGTCCCTGAGGCCATCCCATACTATGAAGCTCTCCATTTCCCTAGGCAGAAAGCTTTCAAATTGGAGAGCTCTGGGAAAATGGAAAGCTGGCAAATAAATAAATAAGAAAGATAATGCGTAGAGAAGTTCAGTATTCATTCGGCAAGGATCACTATTCTTTAAGGAGACTGGGATTTAGTGAAGCTGTCATTTGAAACATTTTCCTCCACCTTAGCAGTGTCCCTGCCTGAGCCTGCTGGGTGATGCATGGCAACAGGGAGGCAACTTTCAGACTCACATTCATCACAATTAACACTAAAAATGACTCATCATCAGAGTGTTGGTTTCCCCACTGACTTGCATCAGTCTTGCACTTGCAGGTTTCTTCTAACTCCAGTGAAACTACACACTGCCTACATGGCATTCTTAGAGGAAAGGAGAATTGGGCCATGCCTCTATCCTGTAAAAACACTCTCATCTGGGAGCCAGCAGCATCTGCTATGGCTTAAATTGTCCTTACAGGACTAGGAACTGTTTTTTAGAGAAACGAGAAGTCTTCACAAAATCATGTTAGAGCCTGGAATCTTGACCAGACACATCATTAATGATAACTTGCATTAAAAGTACAGCAGCAAGAAAGTTGAAGTAGATGTTCCATAAGCTTAAGCACTTGGAAACCTTTTGTTATTTTTTAAACAAAGTTCCTCACAGTCTGGATGTCTTTGGGATCTCTGATATTTACAGTAACATTCAGTTCTCTGTAAGCAGTTGACCAAAATTTTCCCAGGTCTTTGTTAATTGATTCTTGCAAAGGATTCCTTGGTCCTGGAAACATTATTCCCCAGGAATGTTTGGATACATCACAGAAAAGATCAAGAACTTCATCTTTGCCTGTAATCCCATTTGAAAGACTAGGTAGTAAATGGATGTGTAGCCTGGATTATTCTGTTCCTTTCTGAGCTGGTTCTTGCAGCTATGGAATGGCTTGGTGGAAGATTGCTTGAATTCTCAGTTCAGGTATTGTATCTTTATTCATTCTTAACATATATTTGTTTGTAATAAACACTGAATTCATTTTCACAGCACAAGATTTGAAATCCTACTCTTGCACTGAAAATGTAAATACCAAAGAAAAATAAGAAGACACAAATATGGTAGAAACTTAGAGGGATAGATCCTCCTAAACACTAGTGTTATTTTATATGTCCTTGGTGAGCCAGTAATTCCTTGTTTCACTGGACTATAGAGATGTATGAAGAATTACTAAATTAATGCACATTATATCCATCAAAATAGGAATTTTTATTAATGTCATGTATTAATCCCTCTGATCTAATAGCACAGTTGCAGAATGTAATTAGCTCTATCAGCAAGAGTCTACATTTGTCAAATCATCTTTACATCAACATCGGCTTTATGTGTGCATCTTATATAATCACGGAGGCCAGGTTCTTGCATACTTTCGAACAACAAATACAGCCTTCCAGTAGAGGTGAACCGACTGACCTTTATGTGCTCCAAGAGTTAAGGTGATATAGAGCACCTAGTTAAGACTATGTAGCCATCTGACACTAAGCACTGTGTAGTGCTCCCATTTGCCTAGATAAGATGGAAGAGAGTTAAAGCACATTGATGTAATACTGATGCAAATACCTCCTTAGCCCAAATTATTATGGGTCTCCTCACAAGAGCTATGAGAGAAAAATGTAAGGATAAGGAGATTAGAACAAGAAAAGAGCCATGTAGCGGTGAAGAGATCAGTAATCTACAGTTCTTAGACTTTAATAATGTGCAGAAAAGATTAATTTTAAGCGAGGACTGGACAGATTGTCAATAGGAACTGGTTGTAATTATGACTTCTTGAGAATTAAGGCTTGTAATTTGAAGCTTCTAACTGTGCTACTTGTGGAGCTGTTTGATCTGTATCCAAATATACTGCTGCTGCAGGAAGACATGGCCTTTCAATGCAGAGAGTGGTTTGATAGCTTCACTGAGCTTAATGTCACAACAAAAAGTTACTGCTTTTTTATTGTCATTTGTTACTTATGATTATTAATGAATCTCATACATAAGGCTGTCTATACTTACCAGTCTTCATAGAACTACATCATAAACGTTTCCCCTCGTACTGGCGAAGATACGTTACTTCATTATCTAATTTAATTAGCACTTTAATGGGAGGTTTTCTGCTGAATGAATTTGGATGCCTGTCTCATGGTTTAATACCATACAGATGTGGTGCCAGATTCTGCTCTCAAGTTTATAACTTCAAGCTTGCTGGTACTTACTCTATCATGCTGAAATGAAACATCTAATTAAGTGAAGCATATACTCATCCTGATTTCCTTTCCAGTCAACAGAGAGATTTCAGTGGACTAATTAGCCAGCTGGAAAATGCCTATGTCCCTTATTGATGACAGAACATGCCCAGGCCCTGAAATAGGTGAGATGAGTCTGAACCATTGACCTAATATAAAAATACAAAATGTCGTATGTTAAAAATATAAATGTCATATAAATGTCCACCTCTACTCTTATATTATATATTTTATATGTATTGGCTCCTTTGTCTTCTCCCCTGAGCCAAAGTCAGTGGCTTTGCACTCTCCATCTCCCCCATCTCATAACTACGGTGGTTTGTGATGAGGAGGAACTTGGTTACAAACTACCAGCAAACCCTGGATGGTCCTGGTTTGTAGCTCCCGCTCCCAGCACACGGAAGAGATGTAGTGTTTTCCCATCCAGCCCTGAGTTTGGATCTCCTCCTGCTGAGGTCTGTAATGCTACTTGAAGGTCGTACTGTCCTTATACGCATTATATGCCTTAAGAGAAACGTTAGTTCTTAGTATTTTGAACTGTTCACTTGCAGAATATTTGCATTTTCAACAAATGAACTCACAGAATATTCAATAAACCTATCAAAAATGTAGTATCTTTCTTGTGAAAAAAAAAAAAAAAGAAAAAAAGAAGAAAAAAGCTCACAACAGCACATCAAAGTTAGAGTTTATTTTTTCTCATGTTGCTCTCCATGCTGGTGGTGTTGGTCACAGCTTGGTATACAGATACTTCTTCTTTTTACTTACTTCTTATAAATCCAAATAAAGAGTTTCTTGTCCTCTCTTATGATTAACAGAATGTCAATTAATATATGGTGAGGTTTGTGTTTTGTAATGTAGGCTTGTCTTGATGAAGAGCTAGACTGCAGTTGCCAGTAGAAATTTCTAGTCACCCTTTTTCAACTGTCTTCTGCCATTTCCTCTCTGAAATGGATTTTTTGGCAATCCAGAAGTGATCTATGCTAGTCTAACATCTCTATATAAACTAGTCTCAGGTTTTGAGTGAAGTTGATTCCTACAGCTAAGCCAGTTGTTTTACGAATTTCCTGACTGGCAGAGTTTCATAGTACAGTCTTCAAAAGTTTCTGAGTTCTGTGTGTAGTATTTCTTTCATTTAATGCTTATAGAATAGGCTAAGTTCATAAAATTTTATAATGTCGTTTGTAGAGGCCAAGTGCCTATGTTTTCCTAAAAAAAAACCCAATTCAGTATTATGTAAGTGAAAATCTGCAAATATAAAAATCTGTGAAAACACCTTCAATGAAACATGTATTCCAAAAACTGATAGTAAATTCAAAGAAGAAAAGCCAATTTCTCTAAGCTAAATTTTAAAAGCTGTTGTTTTATTAAAAAAAATACACTAAAGCAAGAAGGCTGCTTCTGTGGATATACAGAAAATGCATTCACCAAACTTTTATTGTTTTTGAGAAGTCTCCTGACAGTGTCTACTTACTTGTGAGAAAAACCTTCAGCTGTGTCTTTAATTTTGTGTTGTTGGATGTCTATACCTTTTTTTATCCCTATCCCAAATAATTTTGAAAGGTGTTTTACAAACAGATAATAAACAAAAGTCTTGGGAAAATCTTTAAAAAGTTGGAGAAAATAATGTATATATAGATGAAACAGCTAATCATAATTATTCTTTCCATGGCCCTTGGGTATCCAGTTACATTGGAAATATTGCCATGTGTACTGACCGTTAGTAGAGAATGAAGAGAATGAAAAATACAAGTTATTGAAAACAAAAATTGACAGTTTCAAATACGAATCTTGTGTTGGACCACTCTCACAGTTTTGTCTTCCAGTCAAAAGTATTCTATTATCTTCTGATCATATTGATGGTACGTGGGGATCTGTTACGCTCACAAGAAAAGGCATCCCCATCTATAGAGGGGTGCATGCACCATTTCAGGAATAATACCAGAACAATCTGCTATGTGGAAATGTATTCATTGCTGTCAACAGGAGCTACATTTATAGGTGAAGATGATACATTTTTACCTTAAGAAATCTGAAAGTAAGGCTCACCTTCTTCCCAAAAAGCGCGATACCGAAGCATTCCCCTGGACAGGTGAATCAGAAACTCACAATGGAATGACTTATGAATGGATAAGAAAAAAAAGTTTATCTTAGAAGGAAGAGGCATAAATCCAGCTGATATGCAAGGACAGAGCAATACTTCTTCTAATACAGACTTCCAGCATCTGGAAATACTTCTATTATTTTTGGAGCTGCTCCTGACCACGATGTATCAGGTTACTTGCAGCAGCTGGAATCAACTAATATACAATGGTATGCTAACCAGCATTTAGAACACCATATATGTTGGCCAGTATTATGAAATAAGTTTTATAGCAGGAACTACTACATTCTTTTCCAGTGGTATTAAATTTCTGTTTCAATCACTAGCAGCATGGAGCTGATCAGATAATGTCTTTGTACTGGCTGGACTTTGATCCTGGGAACTCCTTGCAACAACAAAGTACTCCAAGAAGATAAATTAGTGTACATGAATAAAAGCATAGAAATTATTCCATTTATTAATGGTGCCAGGATATATTCAATGATAACAATAAGCCTCCATACCTAAACGTGAAAAATAATTCTGTATGTAAGCTTTCATTCCTTTTTTACAGAGACACTTGTGAGGACAAACTCACAGGAGCTAAGGCACTTTCTTCAAATAGGAAAAGTCAACGTAGAGCAACCCAGAGATTAAAGCTCTGAAAAGCAATGCATATATCTGTTTTTGATGCAGAGAAATGGAACTCTTTGACATGTGTGATCTCTACATTGTCTGGGCTAGTCTAGGATAGGCTTTGCCTTACCCATGTCAAAGTTTGAAACAAGATGCTGGAAACTGTACCTCTTTCCTCAGCCTCTAGCTGCTCCTGTAGCTCCGCTTCCTGAGTCCCCCCACTGCACCCAGGCAGCTGGCTCCCTTACTGCTGCATCCACCTTGCTCCTGGTCAGGTCTCACAGTCCTTGTGCCAGGATTTCTCCATTGCAGGCTTACTGTGAAGCATAGCTTGAGGGTAGGAAAGCTCTGCAGACGGATTTGGACAGGCTGGAATGATGAGCTGAGGTCAATTGTATGAGGTTTAACAAAGCCAAGTGCCGGGTCCTGCACTTTGGTCACAACAACTCCCTGCAATGCTACAGGCTTGGGGAGAAGTGGCTGGAAAGCTGCCTGGTGGAGAAGGACCTGGGGGTGTTGGTCAACAGCTGGCTGAACATGAGCCAGCAGTGTGCCCAGGTGGCCAAGAGGGCCAGTGGCATCCTGGCCTGTATCAGGAATGGTGTGACCAGCAGGAGTAGGGAGGTGATCGTGCCCTTGTACTCACCACTTGTGAGACTGCACCTTGAGTCCTGTGTCCAGTTCTGGGCACCACAGTACAAGAAGGACATCTGAGGTGCTGGAGCAGGTGCAGAGAAGGGCAATGAAGCTGGTGAGGGGTCTGGAAGGCATGTCTTGTGAAGAGCGTCTGAGGGAACTGGGGCTGTTTAGAGAAGAGGAGATTGAGAGGAGACCGTATTGCTCTCTACAACTACCTTTTGGAGGTTGTAGTGAGGCTGGTGTTGGTCTCTTCTCCCAAATTACTAATAATAGAATGAGAGGAAATGGCCTCAAGTTGCATCAGGGGAGGTTTAGATCAAATATTAGGAAAAAATTCTTTACTGAGAGAGTGGTTGTGCACTGGAACAGACTGCCCTGGGAGGTGGTGGAATCACCATCCCTGGAGGTGTTAAAAAATGAGTAGATGTAGCACTTGAGGCTATGGTCTAGTGGCTAGAGAGATGCTGGGATGAAGGTTGGACTTGATGATCTTGGTGGTCCTTCCCAACCATAATGATTCTATGATTCTATGGTATGGAGTCTTCCCTACTTCCTCTTTAAGGCAAATCACAACAAAACAGGCTTTGGGCAGATTACCAGGGCAGCGTATTTTGCACTCTTCATTGCTGAGCAAAGCTGGTTGTCAGTACCAGAGCCTTCACAAGTACAAAAGTCATTTGAAAAGTGAAGTATGTGTGCTTAATTTGCACCAAAGGCTTACAGAGACAACCTCTCAGGTTTGGACACAACTCTTTCCCTAATTCTTATTCCTTTACACTGGTCTGCAGAAGTCAGTGAGTCTAGTATCCTTCATTCATTAATACTGGATTAATGTTGAAGCCTGGAGGAGAACTTCAGCCCTGCCCAGGTATGTCACAGGCTGGAGATGGATTCAGTCAGCCATGTGACAGAATGTTGATGCTTCCAGCTCAGCTGCAGAAGCATGCAATAGAAACTGTAGGTCACACAGAGAGATGGTACGTGATTGGACCTAAACAGCTGTTGGTGCAGAGTTAACTCATCAATACTTTTTGAGTAGTGTTAGTAGTGTACTTTTTAGCAAGTGTGTTATACAGGACACATGGTGGTGCCCAGTGTGGTTTTGATCTGGTTCCAGGAACCTGACAAACACCCTTATTGCACAGTCCAGCCACAGCCTAAAGTTTGTTTGCACAGGTTGCTCATACTACTTCCTGAATAGTCTCAAAAATGGTTATGCTTCAAATCTGCTTGATGTTCCTGCTGTCAGTTATATAAATGTAGCAGTGTTATTATTGTAGCACAGGCTATTTTAAGACAGACAGATTAACAGCATTGGATTTCAACATTTATTTAGATTCTTAGTTTTGCCATTACATATGTTAGCTCTTTTTTTTTTGACAAAATGGCTCGACTAGAACTAATGTCTAGCACATACTTCCTAGGGAGGGATGCCAAGCTGAAGTGTGAAATACACTTGTTATTTTATGCTCTTCTACTGTTACTTGGGGTGAATTTGGTCACACCAGTCCTGCTCAAGCTTTTCCAAAACAAATTAATCAGATGGGGTCTGTAGTCCTCCAGAGCTCCAGAGTCCTCCAGGCTGCAGAGATTGCAAACTGGGCAATGAAAACTAGTAATTACCTGTTCAAAGACTTGTCTCTAACTTCTTTCAGCTCCTGCTTTGGTAAAATAGGGGATCCGAGGCTCCTTGATTAAGCCATTTAAAGTCCATGGACAAAAATACCAGAGCACAAGGTGTAAGATTTTGCTCTCAATAAAGAATTTTATTTCTTCCCAGTGCAATTGCTCTGCTGTCCCATGTAGATTGTCATCATTATTTGTTCTCCAGTACTTTATTATATTTGACATGTTTTTCAATATATTTGAGAGTAGAAAGGACCTTACAGTGGCTTCTTTTCAAGGACATTAATAATTTAAACTCCCCGAGAATGAAACTCCTTTTGTCATTTATCCTTAGCCCCACATAGAGGACTTTCTTAGGATATGTAATTTCATCTCCCATTAGTCTCTTCTTGCATCCAGAAGCTTCCCTCTTTCATGTCTTCTCTTGCTTTTTAACACTGTGGAGACTGCCTGAAGCCAGCAGCAACCTGTGAAAGTTTTTCATTGCTAGCATTTCTTCTCCAAAGAAGCCTTGCTATGGCCAGTCTCTACTAGCAGAGAAAGCCTTTTAAATGTAGTAATGATGAGAACATTAAAAAAAAAAAATTAAAAAGGGTTATTTGTTTAAACTGTTGGTAGCAACCATATAATTTAAGAAATTGGAAAGTCTGGAGTTTGTCTTATAGAGGAAGGTTACCCACGCACTGGCTTCTGCTTTACTACAGGTTGGGCCAATTATAGCCCTGCATCTCACCCTGTGACCGCCTTGTTATTGCTGCCCAGATGGATTTGGCTCTTGTGCCCTGGCACAGTCTCACTACGTGCCTGCTAACCTGTGACTGTCTACTGCAGGGTAAATGTGAAGTTACCCAGACAGTGCAATACCTCCCAGAGCGACCGCAGGACATCTGGGCTGAGAGGATGCCCACTGACCTTAGAGTCTCACAGAGACAGGGAAAACCAAGAGGCAGTTTGGCCCTGGCCCCACGGTGGTTGTCATCATTCAGCAAATAAGGTAAAAGCTAAAAATACCTCTTCAGGATGCTCAGAAGCCATGGGATGAGCCCAGAGTGTGCCAAAGACTCTGCCATCTGGGCAAGCTCCTGGACAAGCACTTTGGCTTTTTGGACCAGCATCCTGTCAGTGGCTGCTCCACTCCGTGCAGAGGCAGACAAGCACTAGTAACCAATGGCCATGCCTGGAGATGTAGTCAAACCACATGTTTTGCTTGAGGATGAGCCTTCAGCTGCTGGACCCCTCCGTGTGGTGAGAGATCACCACAGCCACATGCACACTACAGTCTGCAGGGTAAACCCAGGGATAAGTAATTTCCAACAAAGTAATGCAAATAGAACAAAGAAATGAGTCAGTCTGTTTCATCCTATCTGTAAGCTCACAAAATTACTCACTTACTCTGGCAGGTAATCCTAGCCTGGATAGAATTAAGTTTGTTAGCCCCTTCAGTAAAGCAGCATTAGCTAAAATGAGAGCGCATTATATTCAATCTATCAAGCTAATCTGCTGTGCTAATGCGATAATCTTGGAAAGACAATTTGTGAGAGATCTCTAGGAAGCTGGGGTTTACTTTTTCTTTTCTTTTGCTCTTTTTGGAAGAGTTCTAGCATAAATGTGTGAAACATCCAAGTACTGAGAAGTTATTGGAATAAAAAAGGATTATTATACAACAATATAGCTCCATCTGGGGAATGACAAAGAACTTCACAGTTGCAAAAAGAGCATTTTGTTACTGTTGTGGAAATGCTTTTTTTAATACTGCATTTCAGAATGTAGCCAGGGAAGATTAGACAAATGTGCTAATAAGAGAGGAAAATACGTGAGATTTTATGAGTGAAGGAGATAAAAAGTGACGTGGATTAAACACCTTCTTGCTTGCTCCTGCAGGTTAGCCCTCTACAGCATCTGCTCTGCCCTGCTATACCCAAGAACATTACCAATAGTGAAGGCAAAGCTCAGACTTGGAGGTGTAAAGATTTTTAACTTTATGCAGTTTGGATCAGGCCTGGAGAATCACAAGGCACAAAATGATCTGCAACAAAACACAGAGATCTTTTGACTTAAACAAAATCTGGAGGGAACCACTTTCATGGCAAAATGAACTATGGAGATGCAGATACATTGCTGATCAGGCTTTGTCACAGGCATGCAAATATTGTGATTCACTTGGCAAACTCAAGTGATCTGTTGGGTACTTCCTAATGCTTGTCTTCTGCTTCTGCAGCTATGGGTAAATTTCCTCTCACTTAAGCTTTTCAGAATGAGAAATACGCAATAGTCTACATTTGCTGGTTGGGATGAAGGGGAGTGACACAGGCTCCTGAGGGTGATTCAGCCCTGATGCTGTAGAGCATGTCCATCTTCCTGGGCATCTCCATTTCCCCTCTCTCCATGGAGAACTTCAGACAACCAGTTTAACCTTAGAGCCCACTTTTTAGAGGGCTAGAAATGGCCTGGCTGAATCAATCTTTCCATGAATAACTGAAAGCGGGGTCCATCCCACCTGGCTTTAGTGGCCTAAAAATTAGCTGTCCAGTTTAAGGCAGCTGACTCCCTCTTTTAGCTAGTGAAATGAAGTAAATGCCTACGGAGGTCAATTTATCTGATGTGAGCAGGCAAGACAAATTACTCTCTGGTGGTGCCTGCTCCTCTGCAGAAGACAAAAAAGAAGTCTCGAGCGAGCAGCAGACACTTTGTCTTGTCAGCTCCTTATAGTCTTGTGGAGGCATTGGGATTTCTTCTTAATAGCAGAGCTCCATACATGTGCTGCTGCAGAACACAACTGACCACATAAGGAGAAAGCCACTTTGGTGATGTTATGTTTCAGTCAGACCACTTAAGCTAATGTATTCCTATCTGAAGGGATGTCCCCAATATAATGTGCTGCATAGCGTACATAACGCGTTGGAAAAGCCTGTCTGTGCTGTAATTACCTTGGACATTCAACCATGGTATAACTGCAGGTACTCTATACCTGTGGCCTATAGCATTCATTAATCTGAGTAGATGGATGTGTGAAAATACTTATATTTTATTCACCAGTAGTATCTGGAACTTGTTGAAATTTTTATTTTCATTTAACATGCAAGAACACTATGTACTGTGGTGTGATTTGAATGTATAATTTAGAGGGAAATTTTTTTATTATTATTTTATGCGGGTTGTTTGCTGCCATTCCTGCCTAGAGTTTCTTAAACCTTTTTTTTTTTTTAAACCAGCTACATCTACGGTGATAATGCAACACTGTACAGATTTAACTTTTTTCCAAAAGCAATACTAGTCATGTATATACAAAACTTATTAAAAGACTTTTGTCAGTCTTTGTGAACCAGCTAAAATCTGTTTTAAACAAAAAGAGTCTACAAAGTATAAAATGTTGGCAATACCTTGTATGACGTATTCAGCAGGTCAGAGTAATTATTCTAAACATGGACTGTGTGTCCAGATTTTTGCAGACAAACTCTGAGTCACAGCTGCCTTTATGATTCCAAAGGTTATTTGGTTGTACCCCACACTCTTAGTCTCCCACTCATCCGAACTCCCTCACTGCTCCATCTCTTTCTTCTGCAGTGAAATCCTGCAGAAAATTTCCTAGGGCTGTATTAGTTTTGATATAATCCCATCAGCTGCACTCAATTACATACTGCTCCAGACACCCTAAAAAGCCAGTTCTCCTGTACATGAGTTTTATCAGGTCACTTATTACTGAAATTTGCTTTAAGATGAGCATGTTCACCATGGAGAAAGCAGATTATGAATATTAATATCACAGTATATAATTGCAGCACTTAGTGTGAAATTCAAAATGCAGATACAGATATGCACCATAAAGCTCTTGCTTCCACAAAGTCCACTGAAGTAGAAAATCATTTTGAAGCTAAGCAAGGCATGATCAAATAAAATCCCTTGACTGATACTCTGGATTTTTAAGCTTGCTTATGTGACTTAGTCAAGTAATTTTCTACAGTTTACAAAATACTAACAACAACAACATAGATGAAAAATGTAAGCTAGTATTCCAAAGGTCTTTTAATTTGTCAGGAAAATATGTCACTGTATGTCATATCTGTTACAAGGCGTTAACATTTGTGACTACTTTGTTTTGTTTGTGAGATGAACTACTTAAACTACATGGCAACAGGAGAATTGCTACTCTTATTGGGAAGAACTTCAAAACCCTTAAGAAGAGGTTAGTTAAAATTTTAATGACAAGATTTTTATTAGAAAGGATTGGGAACTGAAGTGGAGAGAATGGGAGAAAAAAACCTCTATTTTCTTTCTTTTTCCCTTTTAAAAAGATAGGCAAATAGTTTTGCTATATACTTTTTGCTGGAAATTCTGTGTGTATTACCATGAAGTACTTGCAGTGTTCACTTTTGCAAGCTTTACACAGAGAAAAAAGTCCTCTGGTGGATGTGCAGAGCTAGAGAGGAGATGGAGAGCTTGGCTTTATCTCTGCCATGCAGGTGCTGAACTGTGATAGGTCTGCCTCTATTCTGGGACCAGGGAGGGTGTCCTGGGCCAGATGGGGAAGGACATTTCATCCCAGGATGAAAGGCACCAGCGGGTGCCTCCAACTCACCCCATGTGCCTGGAGCTGGTGGGGTCAGGCAGCAGAAAGTAGGGAATGAATTTCATCTCCTGTCCTCTCAGGATGCCATGTCGCAACTCAGTCAGCTGTGCTCCATGTTCTCAGTTAGCAAATGGACCCTTAAATCTGACATGACAGATGACATTTTCCATTTTCATACTTCTAAGCTCTGCTTCGTCTTTGCTGAACCTTCACTGATGCCTGAATGTGGGCTCGTCAAAGGTCTTTTGTGTTAGCACCAAGGCGTTGCCACCAAGCTCTGGTGCCTTTAGACTGCGTCAGGGACAGCCAAATTTAGCTATGTTTATCTAGTGTGCTGCATGACGGGATGTGTATATTTGTCGTTCCCATGCTGTAACATGCTGTCACAGCATTAGCAGAGCGAGCATTTATTTTGTGGTTGATAACTTTCATGAGTTGATACTAGAAGAGATCCATGTGATGAGATGTAAAGTGCTGTTAAGAGCTGGCTGGGTGCCTGAAATTATCTCACTAATGCTTCCCACTATAATATGGTAATCATGGGTGATTGGGGTTATTTATAGCTGACTGGGTGGGGAGTCACTGAAATTGTTTTACGCTCATGAGGAAAAGTATTCAGGCTGCTTCTGCTTTTGAGGCTTCCAAGTAACATGAAAAAGAGCTAATCATTTGGCCATAAATTATTAAGGACTGACAAATGAGTCGTTTTGAGGCAATTGATGTGATATAGTAGCTAGAGGCAGTGGCCACGTGCTCTCAGACTTAGAACCAAGCTGGAAAGCCCAAAGCCACCCCTTAACGTGTACTTCCAACCTCATCTCCTGCTACGATGAATGCATGCCCCTCTTGCCATCCTCCTGGGAGAGAAAGCAGCATGAATGGAAGCAGCGAGGCCACCTGGATGCCTGCTCTGCATGGATGCCTGCCATGATTTGAAGGAGAATATGCCCACAGCTACTGAAACACCTGGAAACCCATAGGAGTCAGGGGTGGCTGCAACAGGCAGTGGCAGCATCGCTCTTTTGTGTGACCATGCATGCTCTCAGGCTATTAGGAGGATCGTGAAGCGAAGTGGCAGGGACACCTCGCTTTCTATACTTGTACCACATAACGAGAAGGAAACATAGATTTGGTTCCCCTGGCGCCGTACACTGTGAGTTGTCCACCTCGGCACACATGCGGTGTCTCTAGTGGCTAGTGAAACACAGAGAGGGCCACTAGAGGGCTCAGAAACAGCCGCTGGGGAAACACCCAAATCCCAGACACTGCTGGGCTGAGACTCAGGCATCACTGCAGCATGCACCTACCTGCTAACCCGTGGTGTTTACTTCATTGACCCCTACCAGGAGTCAACAACATCAGCAAAATATTTTCCTGTGGGTTTGACACATGCATCTATTTGTTCAGCGATGCATCTCAGCATCATCGTGTCCTGTTTTCAAGTGCTGGGCATTAATCGTCACTGAGAGTGAGTCTCCAGAAGTTGAAAGCAATAACTAAAGGAGTGAATTAATTCCAAATTGCCACCTTCAAAAGTAATGTAATATGGAATCATGTCACAGATTCAGGTCATAATGTGCACAGCTTATCTGTTTTTCTAGATTACTGAATAAAAAGGCAAGCTGTTGCTCATGTTGAAATTACTGATGCCTGCAATTTTTTTTTAAGTAGCATGTGAAAAGCTATTCAAAAGGCTGACGTGTTCTGTCATAAAATAATTTCATTAAAATATAAATATTTTGCAGGAGCACTTCAATTTCAACAAAATAAGAGATAAGTCTGACATAAGATTTCATCATGTCAAAATCTTATTTTGAGTGTTGATTGCTAGCCCAGTGACTCCAACAGAACATCTCCAGCAATTAACTAAAACTACTTTCTATAACATCTGCATTTTCTGGAATAATACCTGGACCCTAATCTGCGGAGTTCTGACACATAACAACGTAAAGTAATATATCTCTAAAAAGCAAAAAAAAGTGCATGGCCTGCTGTGCCCTTTTTAGTTTTCACTGTTTCTTAAGTTGTAAGTTTAGTGTACAGAGATTAGAGAATTTTCTCATTGTCATCTATCCACCTACAAAAGAAAGCATTGGCTAGGCATCATCAAATCACTGTTTAATTTCATAGAAATGTGCTTGTATTCATATTGATTTTAAATATAATACTGTTTATTTTGTTTTCTAGAAGTAATTTTATCGTGAAGATGGTACGCAGTTAAAGAATGTCAAGAAACCACGTTAACCAGCCTAAATAATGTGATCTAATATCACTGCCCTTAAAATAAAGTAAACAATGAGATGTGTGATGGCTTCCATTTCACTTAGTGTAAAATATGTAGGTAGGCATAACAGTTCTTATTAAATCAGCTGATACAGTTGAATTAAATGAATGTGCTGTCAGACAAACAGTTCTTCTCTCAGTCCAACGACATTATATCAAAAGCAAATATTTCTAGCCTTGGGTTTTTGACACTTCTTTGCCAGAGCGGATGGAAACACTGTGTGCTCAAAAGTTTATGGAGTTTTAGCAGATGACCTAACAAAAATATTACCTCTTTCTATAGGGGATTTGTTTGTACTGGATTTTGGAATGTGGCACTTACAACATTACTATTACAGGTATTTTGCTGAAACATTGATTCTTTGTTGCTTGATGTCACTGGCCTTAAGTATTACTTTTAAATACATATGTTTATGCATAATTGATTAATTTTGATTCACTATCAGTAAAATATCCATTTTAGTGTTTATATCCTCAAAGTAGTGTGCTATGGAATTTTATTTTCTTAGACCTGGAAAGGTTCTTCTTGTGTATAGAAGTCAGGGTTATAGCCCCTTATATATTATTACTACAAGTGAATTACACTGTCTTTCCCATTATTAAATATTTCACTGAAGCAGCTCAGTCTAAAAATCTATGGCATAATATAACCATTTGTCAGAGCTTCGATACTGAAAATACTCAGAGTAAAATTTAGCACATGCCAGAATTAAATCCTGGTGGAAGATGCCTACTGCATAGCCACAAGTCACCTGGTCTAGTAGAAGGTATCCCTGCCCATGGCAGGGGCGTTGGAACTAGATTATCTTGAAGGTCCCTTCCAAACCAAACCATTCTATGAAGTTACTGCACAACAGGTGATAACTACAGGACCCTGCTGTGGGCTGCCAAGATCAGAGACCTGTAGGAATTGAAGCATTGTGCAAAGAATAAACACAGCATTCTGAGAGAGATGCTCCCATTAGAGAAAAATTTTGCAATTTTCCACTGATTTCTCTAGGTCAGCCAGTAAGTGCTAAAGAACCTCACTGCCAACAAGTGACTTTCTTGTTGGTTTCAGGAGATGGAGACAGCCCCTGCTGATGCCTCTCAGGATCCTGACAGGACACTGATTCAGCTGTGACTCAGAAGGAAGTGTGTCACATAATGAGTCACCAGCATCGATACCTCCAACACCTCTGCTCTAGTAATTTAGGTCTCCCATCTGAGACCTAACAGTGACCTCATCTTACTTGTGGTTCCTTGGGATGGTGAAAGCAACAGATGTCAACACTACGAAGCAAAAATATAGTGGAAACTTCTCAGCTGCTACTCTGGAGTTTGACATATGAAGCCCTTTGCACTCCTTTTTTTTTTCTTTGATAAGAGTGAATGACTGCTTAGGTTTTCAAGAAATGAAAAGCCAGAAGCATTTACAGTACACTGATGTCATTATCAGGATAATGATGAATTGTATTTATGTACTCTTTAGACTACGGCTATCTAACTATGATCCACAGCTGGGAAAAATTGGAAAACTGTGTAATTTTCTTTTTTCTTGTTTTTTTAATCTGTTAAAAAAACTACACCAAGGAAAAAGTAGTTCAGTTACAAAGAAAACTGGACATGAAGAAGGTTGGACCATCAAAGGAAGCAGAACATGCCCAAAGGGAACTACTTCAAAGTAATAGCACCTCTTTCAGGGGAGAACCTAATGCAGTAAAAAATCCCTCATTTTGTTTCCATTTTCTAAATAAATGTTTCTGATTTGGATAAAGCTTTTGAGTTTTAATGAAGCCAGATGTCTGTCTTTGTGGCTCTGGGACAACAGATGCATTGTCCTGTATTAACACTGTCTTCACTGTAAACCTGAAAAAAAGGAACAAAGGTTGCTAGATAGTTTGGGGAGGGAGAGATGTGTAGCCATTGTGCAAACTTTGTCATACTCTGCTTAATTTAGAATAGGAAAAGAGGAAGAGAAATAGGGAAAAAAGGAAGAGGAACTTTTACTTGTAAAAGTGCTTTTCCAAGAGGAAAGAGAACTTATTTGCAAAACCTGTTTCCTTCCTTACCTCCCCACTGTTTGAGCTATTCTTTATAAGATTAGGAGGGATTGTCAATGGGCCTTTCCCACTTCTCCCATAATCTCATTAGTTTATCTGTTAGCAGGAGCAATACAACGCCATAGCAGATACTAAAGCTGCATGTCTACTGGTAAACCAAACAGGGCAGGTAGGGTCTTGAGCCCTGGGTCAGCCATCCACACCTGGCTCGTGATTCCTGGTACTCTCTGAGAAATGTCTGGGTGCAGCAAATTCATGGTCTGGGTGCAGCACGCCCCCAGCATACATGCTGAGTGTGCCTGCTCCATGGCTTCAAAAAGTTGGGCTGGCTAAGGCAAGCTGTGGGGGTGCTGGTCAGCCTCAGATGCTGGGAAAGGCTCCCTGGCCCCTATTATTTAGCAGTATAGTTGCAGCTAGAGATGGTGCAGACAAGATGGCAAGCAGCAGGAGTGAAGAGGTGGACCTCATTCTGCGGTCTGGGTGCTGTCCAACCCTCCTCAATCTCCTAGTCTTCTAGGTTCCCTAATTAGTGCTTTGTAACTACTATAACAGATCTTTCCAGGATGATTTCTTCAGTACAAGGAAACACTTTAAAACTGTCAACTTAAATGTGGAATGTCTTATGTTTTTATATAGATTTAATCTGGTTTTCTGGAACAACCACCCAACTCCCTTTCTTGCTTATTCACCACCTGAGAGCCAGAACACCTTTTTTTCCATCCTGTGCTAATATTTTTAACAATATCCCCACCTTGTCTAATCTGGCTACTCAGAAAAAACAAGAAAATACAGTAGCACATTGTCAAGGGGAAGATACTTCTCTAAAAGTTGGTATTTCTGGTAGTAAAATATCATAAAACCTTTTTACTTCTTCATCTTTTACCAAAAGTGGATCATATTCTCCTGAGCATCTTAAATATCTTTGTTTGAAAAGGCACCAGGCCCATTAAGGGCATCTGAAAAATGAGAGCCTGCCATAAGGTGCCATGTGACCTTTGCCTTGTCACTTCGAACCCCATCCTGGGTGCCACAGAGTGACTGCCGATATCTAAAAGATGGCTGGGGCCAAAGAGCACAATCAGAAGTGCTGCTGTGCTGGCATCAGGCATCCTTGCAGAATTTAATCTCATGATTAAAAACACCTTGTGTAATCAACGAGTTGCATTGTATAATACAAAATTTCTGAAACATCAGCAGTTTGGTGACAGCCTTTTATGAAACCTGTCATCAACCAACAAGCATATAACTGCTTTTGATATTCTAATTAAAAGGGTGAATTTATCTTGATTCCCCATATGCTAAGAGATGTTGATTAGTGAAAGATATAAGGGATTATAACTTTAGCTGATTCTAATTAAGACTAAATTATTCATTGCAAATAAATTATCTGACAAGTTGGCCTTGTCCTGCTCCTAAGTAGATCAAAACCCAATCTAAAGTTTTCAACCGCATAACTATTTTGCAAGTATTCACTGTACAGGACAACAACATTTCAGAAGACATTCTGGATATTGATTGTCCATCAATGTAAGATGGATAAATCTGGAAATGTTGGACAGTCTTAAAAGTTTTACTGTATGTCTGAAAAAACATATAGATACATCTTGCCCACCATCCGGTACAACACTCTTATGTATGCATTTTTTATATATTGCTAAGTGATACCTAGTTGCAAAGGAAATTATTTTCAGTTAGAAGAGGGGCACAAGGTAGTTTTACTACCATATTTTTATGTGTATGTGGAGATGGGCCTGAGCAGCTGCAGGTTGAAAAACGGTGGTCAAGACCTTATGGCCTTTTTCAGGTTTTCATGCAGTGCAAGGCTACAACAACCCCTTTTCCTTCTATAAAATCAGCTTTATAGCCAGCAATAGCACTTGCTCTGCCTATACCATCTCAAAGCTTCCTGCTGCTTTCAAGGGATCAGTCATAGAATCACAGAATGCTAGGGATTGGAAGGGACCTTGAAAGATCATCTAGTCCAATCCCCCTGCTGGAGCAGGATCTCCTAGATCAGGTCACACAGGAATGTGTCCAGGTGGGTTTTGAATGTCTAGCAAAAGCTTTCTGTATTTCCTTCTGGCAGGAAGAAGGAAGAAAACAGCGTGACATACCAGCTTGCTGTGACATACTCTGGTGGCCACAGGCCTTGGCATACTGGTGAGATGTGGCCCTGGCTCCACCAGCCACCACCTGCAGAACCAGGACCAGCACCCTCCCGACTGCTGCCCTGCTGTCCCTGGCTCCCTTCAAGGCTCAGTAGTCACTCACCAGGTAATACTGCAGGAAGGAAATGCAGGAGAGTGATGGAAGGCTTTTGTAAACCCCCAAACTCCTATTGCTTGTTGGATAACAGATATCAGGCCCATGCCTGTCTGCTCAAACAGTCCTATGCCCTAGCCACCCAAATACAGTGGTGCTTGTGATGGGGACAGAGCTATCTACACCCATATCATAGGATGCTCACCAAAATCCTTCCTAGTTTGGCACTGATGAGTTGTTAAGTCTGGCACAAGCCCTTGCCAGTGGGCAGGGTGCCACATGAACAGATGAAAAGCAGCACAGCTGAGCCAGAGATCTGGCCAACTTCATCTCAGGAGCAAACGCACTGGGGTTGGCGGCATTGCACCTGCAAGCCCTTAGTGCCAATGTGCTTGGCTAATGATTTTAGACTCAGGTTAATAACTGCTGGGCAAAATGGGTAGAGGATCGTGTTCATGTCAATACAGGCCAGAATTAGATTATCTTGCAAATTTTAAATAAGAGTTTAGTGGCTGCATGTAAGAAACTTGGACTGAATTTTTATATGAGCAGAGAGGAAACAATTATTTGCAAGGTTTGGGTAGGGGTTTTGTCTTTTGGTGGATCTGCAGGCTGTTTGACTTTTTTGCATTTCAGAGTCATCAGATTAGAAATCTTGTTTGAATTCTTCATACTAGAGGATGACTTGCATGACTGGTGTCTGAATTTTGATCAGACTCCTGAACATTTTTCTGCTTTCAAATGAAAACATCTATGTAAATGCATCTTTCAAGGAAAAATGTCATCCAGTTTGTTCATAATTAGAAAGATGTTTCAGGAAAGCAAAACCTTTTATCTACCTTTTAAACACAAACACCATATTTCTGGCTGGCTAGGAGGGTTATTAGAGTTTGAAGCTGAGGTGCATAAAATGCATTGCCAGGAAAGAAAGTGCTGTGTTATTGACAAAGACTACAGTTATTTAGACCAATTCCACTTGTTGAAGTTCTTTCAGAGGAAGGTGTAAGCAGCAAAATGTCTTTGTAAAAGAGGCAACTGCAATGCATTCAGTGTCTTTATTATTTTATCTGTTCTTTTTCAGTCTCCCTTTGCAAGACAAAATGAATGAGTGGCTAAAGAGGGGCATCATTTGTAGAGAATTGTGCTCCTGTAGGCATTGTACATCCTGAGTTACCAGCATTGTGTGTGTGTCTGTCTGTGTGTCTGCACAGCCAAGGCCAAGGAAAGCCACAGCCATACAGTGTGACAGGGAGCATGCTGGTGAGCCTGCAGCTGCACTCTTACCATCCGTGGCCTTAGAGGTGATCTTCCACGATGTGTTGCAGCCCAGGCGGGGTTCCCAGATGCAAAAGATTGTCTTGGCATGGTGGGGGATTGGTACAATCCCTAATGTCTCAGTGTGCTCTAATGGCACTGAAGAAATCTGTGTACGATCTCTTCCCTCTGAGAGCAGCAAAAGAGCTAAAGACTTGTAAGAATCCTGTCATGCAAGAGAGTAAAGAGAAGAAAAAGAAGTCATTAAAACTTCGCAATGAGAAGAGAGAGGAGATGCTAAAGAGTGTGCACTACTTGGAATGATACATTTTGTGCCAGGGAGCTGGATAGAGGTAAGTGTAGGGTGCAGAGCTATACCAAGCAAAGGACACAAAACAAATAAAAAGGCCCAAACTAGTGTCCAGGCTATCAAAGTGATTGCCAAAACTGAGACATTGACAAATCATCTAAAAGACAGAGGTTTTATGGGCAAGAATGCCCTTTTCCACTGATGGACCAAATGGAGCTGAAGAAATTGTACTTCAAAGGTCAGAGGGAGAAGAGGAGAAAGAAACAGTCCCTGATCAGATGAAGAGAGTAACCTAGAAGGAAATCCCAGAAGAAGGCTGAAGATGTAGGAGGAGGGATGTAATGAACAATAAAAATTTACTAACCTACGTCCTGAGGAATGCTAAAATTTGGTGGGAAAATCAGCAGAGATGTACATGTTAAATTCCTTACATTGCTTAAAATAAAATTCAGTTGAAGGAGGTTAATTCAGAACGAGGGTTTCCACAGAATTTGGATTCCGGTACAACACAAGCTAAACTAATAGAGTGTATTCAGTCATTATCACTTGTTAAAAGATGTTCACCATAGCTGTACCATAGCATCTCACATATAGGTAGTGGATCTATATTATCTATACTATCTGTAGTGATATGGATCCAGGGAGTGAGCTGGAGGGACTGATGACAGAGGCAGTGCTGCAGGTTACCCAGTCCAGGAGAGGTTTACAGTCGCTCAGGTCAGTGCTGGCATCCCGCATGCAGTGAATGCCCAGCAGGGACTTTTGGCTTAGGTTATGACACTCCTTAAGCATTCATACAAGATCAGAGTTTCGTTTCAGAAGGCAGACCTAAAATAATTAAATTTTGAATATATAATTTAGAAAGTAATCATGAATGAAAGATGTTCCTTTTATAAGAGATGAAGAGAAAATCACTGCAGACAGCTCCTTTGCTGAGGAAAACAGAAAATGTTCCTAAAATGCAAGCTATAAGCAAAGTAGCAATATCTCTACAATAGAAATTAAGTAAGGATGTGAATATCTGTGATAGTTATGTTCCTCTTGTGTGTGAAGTGAATTTCATTTCTCTGGCAATTTTGGTCTGGTGTAGAAGTGGTGTTTCAATACTTTTATCACATTCAATAATCAGGGTATATCCTCTATGGAAAAGTTCTCAGTGTAAAATAAACAAGCATAAAGACTTGAGAAGAAATCCTGTCGGCAGATGAGTGCCAGTGCCAGCTATATCTGACAGTCAACAGAAATCAGAATGTATTAAAAAAATGGTCTTAACTAATATTTCTACTTATTTTTTACACAAGAATTTCAGGGAAGGAATGGTTGTGTGAAAATTGTAACTGGGCATCTCTTGTTCTCAAGACACCTCAAAGAAAAAGAAAGTCACACGATATGTAGCAGCAGGGATGACTAGCATGCTTTTATATTCATCCCAGGAGATGGGATTGGAAAGTAGCATCTACAACCGCTCTGTTTCTCTCTAGAGAATTGTAACAGTACAGTATTCACACACACGATGCACATGCATGTGACACAGCCCTTAAAACACAATTGTTATTTATTTTCCTTGTTGTGGGTGGGTGAAGCCCCAGTGCTCATAAAGGAGAAGTGAGAGACTGTTTGCCCAGTTTAGAGAATACAAATGAGGAATTATTCTAAACTAATTCAATAGCTTTTCTTTTCCCCAAACTGCCATAAAATGTAAAATACTTGATAATGCTGTAAAGAAAAAAATTCTGCTTGCACTTTTCCAGATGAATTTGTACATGTTGCCATTACGTTACACCACAGGGATTTTAAGTATATGTTACAAATGATAAATTCTCTAATGGATTAGATATGATTAAACTTATGAAAATGCTCAACGGTGAGCTTAGAAACATATGTTTTAGTGCTAGGATTACTCCCTTCCCTCCAACAAAATTTTTATCTATTGTATCTGGAAAATCTTCTACTGCAACTACCATGAGGCCAAGACACAGAAGTCACTTTGCAGTAGACTTGCATTAACATACTTATTTCCCAATAACTAACGAAAGTTTGGTCAATATCCCGCATTTCTTTATTTACAGTGGCAACAGATAGTGGAATGAAGAGCTGAGGCTGGACATTTGTGGCAGAGCAACCATCTGGAGAAACACAGAGAAAACAGGCTGCTTCTGGGTGTCAGATCTGCCTGGGAAAAGGGCTCAAGCGATCTGCCCCAGGCTGCGCTGGAAACCAATCTGCCTCGCTCCACAGCAGCTGGCTGTCCTGCTGGGAACCTTCCAGGGCAGGTCCTGACCTAACACACTGCAGCCTGGGCTCAGTTAAACACAACTCTTCTACAGGCAATTAGCAACTATAATAATGATAATACCAATAATAACATTGAAACTTGTCTCCCCAAATCCTGCTTAAGAACCCCTACGGGAATCATGAGAGAGTATATAAAACTACTTACATAAACATGAATTCACTCATGAAGAGTTAAGCCAGCAATCGGTGTTTCAGTTTCAGCTCAGGCCCGGGTGGATGATTTTGGTAACGAGTGTCCTACATTGTACTCCCTGTTATTGCTTTAGTGGTTCAACAGCCAGGCATGAGAGCTACAGACATCGCTTTAATGGTTGACAGAACAGTAAAACCCCCATCTGCACCAGAGCAGACAGCAATGCCATCTCAGGTATCCCAAAGGCAATGAATGACGACTGACTCACGCACTTCAGCCAAGAAGAGGGGGAAGAAGCGCAAAGGCCAAACTTCCTAGTGCTTTGCTGTGCAGCAGAGCAAAACCCAGGCTGTGCTCCCAGGGTAGATCCATTCGATGTTTTGCTGGCATATGTGAGGCCTCTCCCACAGCTCATACTCCCTGAAAACAACGTAACTTTGTTAGCCGAGCACAGAGACTTAATTATTAGGGCTTCTGGGGCTAAGCAGCATTTTGTCAGTTTGCAATGTGACTAACTGTAAAAAAAACCAAACCCAAAACACGGCTATCAAGGTCACGATCCCATGATCGCTCATGCCATATCTGCGCACTGCTGGGCTATGGCACACTCTAGTCCTTCCCAGTATGAGCTTGCTGACATTGCCAGAGCTGGTTCATTGCTTTTCCTGATTTTATGTTGAAAAGAATTGTAGATGTGGTGCTGAGGGCCATGCTTTAGTGGTGGATTTGGCAGTGCTTGGTTTACAGTTGGACTCGATAATCTTAAAGGTCTTTTCCAACCTAAATGATTCTATGATTCTATGGACAATATGTGGTCTGGCATGAAGATATGCTCTTGAATTGGCATAAAGCCTGCTGTTAAAAAATTAATCTGTTTACATTTTTTTTAAACAAGTGTGAACCAACAGAAGAGGAGCTACAATATTTTAGAGTGAAGTCAGATTTATTTTCTCACCAAACCTCAAGTGGTTTCAGGGCTCAGCGCACCAACTATGTTTTCACCAAATTAGCATGAGAAATCTCCATAAATGTTCTCAATCAAGAAATGCTCAAACCAAGTGAGCAAGTTGGCAAAGGTCCATAGTATACTTGGGCTGCTGAAGAAGATGGCTCAGATTATCTCATATTTGTACACTTTTTTTTTAAAAAAAGTTCCTACTCAGAAGTCCTAAGCTAGCATTTTAGTTGGGTGCTAGTATGGACTGCTAACAAGGATGTGGCAACCACAACTATTCATCACAAAACCTTTTGCCATGCTAACAATGCTGAAACCCATAAAATTATTCAACAGGATATTCCATGTTTGAATAAAAAATGTAATTTGTCATATTGTTTTTCTCTTCAGGGAAGCTTTTCTTGAACTGGAAAGGCCAAGCTAACGGTAGGGTAAGCTAGTTCATCTGCAGAGCCATTCAGCAGCTTTACCTCTGCACTTGAGCTTGGGAGAGGAGACTGTTACATGGCTTTTGGCAAGTCACTTGAGCTTTTCTTCATCATCCCCCTCCATTTCTATCCTGTCTATTTTGACAGTAAGCACTCAGGAAAGGACTGTCTCCAGCTATGTAGTTATAACACTAGAACCTTGATCTCTGGAGCTCGTAACAGCTCTTTATGCTGCTGAATTTGAAATAAATATGCCTTCATTGTAAAAAACCTGACATAACTTAATCAGTATGAAAATAGAACTGCTACTTACATTTTAAGCAGCTAATAAAAATTTCATATTAAAAAATTGTTTTCCTGCAGATGATTTTTCCAGTCCTGAAAAATACAGGGTCCTTCTGAAATCTTTTTAGGGCTATACATTAGGATTACATAGTTTTACATCTAGGATCTCTCTATTAAATTAATTTTTGAAATCAAGATAATACTTCCACTCTTTTATGCCAACATAATATTTTATGGGCAGATTTATCATATAGTGCATTAAAGAGATGTTCAGGCATATTTTCCAAACACAGGCCCTGAGCAGAAAATCTTTATACTTGTGCAAAAAAAATTTAGTTTTTAGTAAACACCTCCTAAATATGTAGAACAAAGAATATTCAGTCTTCTGATTTGACTAAACAGAATGTATAAGTCAGAATTTCTTCCAGCTAGCATTAGCCATGCGAGTGCCAACATCCCATCTTAGCCAGTCACCTGCAGACAGCAGAGATTCCCATCCTCAGGAGGTATCAGATGGAGTAAAAATTCCCTTTTCTCTCCACCAATTTGCAGGAAGACTGGATGAATAGCTTAGACTAGGGGCCTCCTCTTCTGACGGCTAAAGGTGGTGAGATGAATCGTATCCTTAGCTTTCAGACTCATCTGACTTAACATCAAAAGAAAAACATAAAAAGTAAAACATATTTCTGCATGGGAGATACACAACTCCTGCCAGTACATGATACTGTATCCTTTTAACTACCAGTGGGAATCAGTGCTATGTTGTTGCTTAGTTATAAGGGGAAGTGTGTATACCTCATGGACTTGCTGTGAACATAAGCTCGGTAGGACCATACCTAGAAAAAACAGAATTAAAAATGTGCCAAGTTATCTTGGTGGGTCTGCCCTTGTACCCAGCCCAGGCAGCACCTGCCATAGCTTCTTCCTGAGAAAGTGCTACAGAACTGGGGCTTTAATTATTTCATTTCTAGCTACCACAATGCATAAAGAAATAGGAAGCATCCTGGATGCAGAAATCTTAAGTTTTTCACAATATGATCTGTGTGTTTCAGGCCTATACAGACATCTGTGGGGCTCCCCAACAGGCACAGCAGTTTGTTTGTGCAGAAGCCACAGCAGGAGAAGGGTTAGTCTCTTGTACTAAAAGGATTTGGCTACTTTTTGAAAGAGTATTTACATCACTGTATATATTTATATCACCATATCATAGCAAGACGAGAGAAAGAGATAAATCAAAAGGAGAGGGGAGAAACAGAATAAAGAAAATCCTACTTTTCTTCTCTGAAGATGTTGCCACTTTTCTCAGTGCCAACCTAGGCACGAAGCAGAGCTAGGTGAGGAACCGGCCTACAACAGGACCCACAGGCTCTGCTGGAGGTGATGGGAGCATGGCAGGACACTGAGTTTAATATCCAACTTATTTCTGCTGAGACATGTCCAACCAGGGAAGTAGCAGACTGCCTCAGTTAGCTGGTCTCACCATGCAGAGTGGCTTTGTTGCTTTCAGATGTTTGCTGATCCTCCAGAGGATTGAAAATGATGAGCAGAAGTGGAGCTGGGAAGAGGTGGGAGAGGTTCAAATGCTTGAGCATGCCATATTTACAGTTGAATTTCTGCACCATGAGATTCCACAAATACCTTGGCTGCACAATAAACAGAAGTCTGAATTTATGGGCCTGAACAGGACAGAAGTGGGGAACCATTGGTGGTATCTATGGCTTTGGGGTCAGTTTGGTAATAAACTGGCATTCTATTGGCTACAGCAAAACTGAGACACAGGAAACTTCTGGAGGGTCCTTAGCTGGCATGTGTTCAAAGTGTACCTCTTGCTGGGCAGCGTAGTGAAGGTGAAGAGCTCAAAAAGTAGCTGCTGCTGTTCTGTTACAGGGCACTATAATCCATCATACAGCAGAGCTGTTGCTCAGCTGGGAATGCTGAGTCTCAGCCCTGAGATGGTAAAGGCTATTGGAGTTTCCCAGGCACTCTGCAGGCTGGTTTTATGCAAGCCAGAATGAAAAGTAATTCAATGCAGCACGCTGGCTGCAGATGCAGATTAGTTTTGAAGCAGTAAGTTCCTTCTCTCATCGGCCTAGCAACATCTTCCTGCTTGAATTGATCAAGGAGGTAAGCAGCAGCTTTGGACTCGCAATCTGCATTTCAGCCTTCGTTGGGAACAACAGGCAGCTACACCAAGGCTTGCAAGAGCAAAAGGATATGCTTTTTTGTTTTTTTCTGCCCAAGTGTGTAGTAAGTCTTAATTTAAAACATGAGCTGATGATGGCTTTGGAAAATAAGGTGGCTCAAGCCCTTCTGAATTCTTGTAAGCCTCATTCTGTTCTGGATCTGCAACCTTGTAACAGAAACTGGTGCCATGCCTGGTGATCGCCCTATTGCAACAAAAACGTAACAGACTCTCTGCTGATGTTCAGAGTCATCCAATGTGATGATCAGGACCCCAGCAAAGCTTTCAAAGTAGCTTAACAGCTGACTCTATTCTTCAAACAAGCATAAAGCCCAGTCAAATACTTTCACTGACAGCAAGCACTCCCAGAGTCTGTTCACATGTGAAACCATCCGCAGGCTGCAGGGCCACTTTGAGATACAGGTAGTGAACAGCACCACTGGGGAGCTCAGGGACCCTTCTCCAGGTACCATCAAAGTCCTGATAACGCCATGAGTTGGCTAACTTGGTCTGCCCCAGCAGCATACTCTTGTGGGTCTGCTGTAGCTGCACATTAGCAACTTGTTTGAACAGGGCTGGGACCAAGCTCCCAGCACTCTGCCCAGTGGGATAGTGATATTGGAGTCCCTTGTCTTCTGGTGGGATGGCAGACTATTCTCATCTGCTGTTCAGATTTCATTTGTTGGGCTCATCACTTACTTAGGGGAGAACAAATTTGTGGAAATACGTCTGACCACCAAACTTGAAAAATTTTCAGGAAGCAAGAGCTAGAATTCAGCACTTTCTAGCATCCCAGGCTATTCCCTTCCCCAGCTGAAGCTTGTCATAAGGGAAACTAATCCTCCTTTTACCTTAGATACTGTGATTGCTTTCCCCAGGCTGCTGGTTATATATTTGCTAATCAATTTTTACAAAGCCATTGCAATAACTCTTACTTCCCAGCTTAACTTTAAAGTATGGCCACCTTAAACACTTAAGTTTATGGCTTTTATCAGTAGGCACTGCAGCTTAATGGAGAGACTGTCCTATGTAGCATGTATTCATAATAACTACATCAGTTAGTCATATGGAAAAGTCATGCCCACAACACTCAAAATAAAACGTTGTCTGTCTTTTGACATGATCGCAAGTGGTATATGCTTCACCAGATAAAAAACTGGCTGGATGTCCAGGCCCAAAGAGTGGTGGTGAATGGAGTTAAATCCAGTTGGCAGCTGGTCACAAGTGGTGTTCCACAGGGCTCAGTATTGGGGCCTGTTCTCTTTAATATCTTTATCCATGGATAAAGGGATGAGGGGATTGATGGCGCCCTCAGTAAATTTGCAGATGACACCAGGTTAGTTGGGTATTTTGATCTGCTTGAAGCAGGGAGGTTTACAGAGCGATCTGGATGGGCTGGATTGATGAGCTGCAGCTAATGGTATGAGGTTCAACAAGACCAAGTGTTGGGTCCTGCACTTGGGTCACAACAACCCCAAGCAATGCTACAGGGCTGGGGAAGAGTGTCTGGAAAGCGGCCTGGAGGAAAAGGATCCGGTGGTGTTGGTCAAATGAGCCAGCAGTGTGCCCAGCTGGCCAAGAATGCCAACAGCATTGTGGCTTGTATCAGCAATAGTGTGGCCAGGAGGACTAGGGACAAGATAGTCCCTCTGTATTCAGGAGTTTTGGGCCCCTCACTACAAGAAGGACATGGAGGTGCTGGAGTATGTTCAAAGAAGGGCAACAAAGTTGGTGAAGGGT
This sequence comes from Coracias cyanogaster, assembly GCA_033124195.1. NCBI lineage: Eukaryota > Metazoa > Chordata > Aves > Coraciiformes > Coraciidae > Coracias > Coracias cyanogaster. The sequence continues at coordinate 84,073 of JAVSBS010001452.1, forward strand.
CTAGAGGACAAGTCTTACAAGGGGCACGGAGGGAACTGGAGTTGTTTAGCCTGGAGAAAAGGACGCTCGGGGGGACCTTATCACTCTCTACAACTGCCTTAAAGGAGGTTGTAGTGAGGTGGTTGCCAGTGTCTTCCCCCAAGTAACAAGTGATATGACAAGAGGAAAAGGCCTCAAGTTGCACCAGAGGAGGTTTAGGTTAGAAACCTAAAAATTGGGAAACATTTCTTCACTGAAAGAGTTGTCAGGCACAGGAACAGGCTGCCCAGGTAAGTGGTTGAGTCACCATCCCTGGAGGTATTTAAAAGATGTGTAGATATAGTCCTTAGGAACATGGTTTAGTGGTGGAATTGGCAGTGCTGGGTTAACATCTAGACTCAATGATCTTGAAGGTCTTTTCCAACTCGAAGGATTATACGATTCTATGACTTAATAGTTTCAAATGAGAAACAGCATTTCTTACCAGTCATCTCTCCACTGACCACCAGCAAGAGCACTGCTGACTGCAATCCTGAGAACTAAGATAGGAGGGATTCTCCTGTCACCACTCCCATAACTCCTGTCTCACTGGGTATAATCTTGCTTGGGAATGTCAGTCAGCACCTACTCTGGCACCAGTTTGTGTTTGTCTAATACTTCCTCTCCTCTGGAAAATATATTTCCATCTGCAGCACTATTCCTCTCTTTATCTTAAAAAATACTTGAAACTGCTGCTATCTCTAATTCTTGATTTATCCTCTCATTTACTGGCACTATGGAAGACCTCTCAGTTGCTATACAGCAGCATGAAGCATCTTATTTTTGGAAAACGTTACATTTTATCTCCCGTTTGGGGTCATATTATTTTCCAGAATTGGCAAATTTCTTTTTAAACTTAGCATTTCTTTTTCCCTGGTACTCTGCTATAATTAGCACTAAATAAGACACTGAAGGCACTACAGCAGAAGGCTGAGATAGGGTTTCCTAATAGCAAAAAATATGAAACACTGAGATAAAGATACTTCCGCTCCCAATATTCCCTCCTGGAAACTACAAATCCAGCAGATGAGAGGCCATCTGTGTGGATACCTTGTGATGCGTTTTAACACTAAAACAGTAATGGAGCTGCACTTCTAGGGCTTCCCTTGCCAGCAGCCATCCCTGGAAATCCCCTGTAGGAGTGAAAGGATAGATAAGGACAGTGCCATGGAAACAGCTGATCCTTTACTTTTCTGAAATAAACTAGAAATAGGAGACTAACTTGCAAAAGTCAAACTAACTAACCACTTCCTTCCAAATCCAAGTATTTTGTGCTCCATTTTAGGGTAATAGTTAAGAATTATGAGAAAATACAGTAATAAAAGGAGAGGTCTTAGGACTTTTATTCTTGAAAAAATGTTTTGCCACCTCTAGCGGTGGATCTCTCTAGTAGTGAGATCTTTAATATCAGATTTGGCATACACTTTGACAAACCTTTATCCTTGTGTTTCAGAAATATTTGAAAAATAAAATAGGTTATACTTATGACAAAAATCTGCTAGGTTCTTTTAGGGTAAACGTTAATGCAGAGCAGTGCTGTAACTCTACAACCTTCTTCCAAAGAAAGCAATGGAGAGACTTTTGAACATCATGCAGCAAGAAAGACATTCATGAGAAGCTGCCACTACCAATTCATGAGTCTCACACAATTGTGAGTTCAGCAAAAATCAGAAATCTCGGCCTCCTTTAGAAGAGGTGTTTCACTGTTTTAGCTAATCAATTGCACCTTGCAATTAGAGGCACTATCTTCTGGTTCAGGTTGTTTCTTCCAAGGGCCTTAAACCCTAATTTGAGAGAGAAAAAATACAGCCTGTTTCACCACCACTGAAAAGCTGCTCACCTTTGCTCTAGGTGATCGCACTGCATTTGTTTTTCCTGAGGAATACTGGGACACTCTGTAGGTGGAAGAAGGAGTGATCTTTGCTGCACTCCAATGCACTTTCTTGTTCTATTTAGAAATGACTTACAAGGTTGGCTATTCACCATGTCCTGCCTCTACTCATGATTGAGGATGGTGGTCTTACTATGAGTAATTGAATTTTATGTTTTGGTTAAGTAGAACACCTTAACTGTGCTTTGAACATACTCTGGGCAATTCACCTTCCTCCCACTTCTGTAACTGCATTGTCCACATCCATGGGTGATGCTTTGAATGGAGTCAAAGAGCATCCACAACCTCTCTGGAGTATGTGCTCAGAACAACTGCAGAGAATTTCCAGTAAATGCCTAGAGCCATGACAATAAAGCATTTGGGGATTCAGAGGGTATCTGTC